>JAQBSW010009689.1:0-27602 GCA_029291075.1 Eudiplozoon nipponicum
ATGAATTTGTTGAGATCTTTCATTTCCATTTAATAAATATCAAATTGTATCATGTATTATCTTATTTAGATACAAAGATTTAGTTTAATTATGAGCACAACGTTAATTATGAACGTAAATAAATTCTTTTTAAAAATTATCATGACGCCATGCTGATTTATTATGTGAATTTGACCAAGAAATCAGAACAATTATATACTTTCTATTTGTAAATACTTAAATTTAAATATTGTTTTTTTTTAAATATAAGATTTTAACCACTTTAATCTTAATAGGTTGTTTGTATTTTTCTGCACCCCTGGAAACAATGTGTTACTTCAATGCCTATCATAACTATTACAGCTTTTGTTCATAACTTTGTAACAATCATTTGTCCAAAAGTAAGTTTGTGTCGTTAACAAAAATATAACCGTGTTTTAAGTTTTGTTCAAAACTTTAATTAAGTAATTGTAATCACCGCCCTCGTAACTAACGTTCGCGTATTTCAAGATAGTTAGAAATTTAAATATTCATATTTTCTGTATTTGTGAATGATGCATATTTCCGAGCAGTGATGGTGTATATTGTTTTTCCTTTGGAATAAAGGATGTCTTGTGCATATTGCTTAATACAATTTCTTGTTATGAGATTAACGTTATAAAATAAACTAACCTCTTTAAATATCAAAATATAGTTTTCTGATTGTTCGCTGAATTTTTTACGCTGGTAAAGTAATTTAGTGTTTCCGTTAATCGGAAATGAAAACTGGTAGGAATATTGTGTATCTTATATTTTAGTGATTCGTGCCCATTATAAAAATGTAAATTTTGCTATATAGATTATTTTCATTTAAAATATTCACTCACGCTAAAGTTGTTTAATTTTGCAAGTAGACATTTCAAATCCACGACGGTTGTCAAAAGGTTGGAGTCTCCATTTTGTGTATAAATCAGGCCTTATCTTATACAAAGTTCAAAAAGTTGTTTAAATCTTAATAAACATTTTGTATGGAATACATAAACGCACATTTCATTCATTTTGGCACAAAATGTGTATTTTTTGAACACATTATTTAAGTGAATAAATGTTGTAGTAAAATAACTAATTGAAAAAATCTATATTTTATAGCATCAGAAATCTAAAATATTTATTTACGCAAAACGATCTTATTGCTTCTATCTTACGATAAAATTATTTGACGCATAAGGTATGTTAAAATTTCAGTTTCTTATGCGTGATTAAATCATAAAAGATGTATTTCAAAATTAATGTCTTGGACTAAACGTGCTTTACACTGAACAGTGTCCAAAGTGAACTTTTTAATATAAAAACCATATTCTCTATGGGTATCATTAAAATTTCGATAATTAAAGCATTCAAATACGATACAGGGTAGACGATTTTAAACCATTTGACTTGTTTGTTTATTATTTTAGGAATACGTATCTGTAGGATGCACTACAATCTCCTACATTAAAAAGAAATATAGATTGGAAGAATAAACATCACAATGGTTAGGCATATTTAATTTAGCTTTATATATATTCATTCGCAGAGTGCCACTAAATCATTCCTATCTCATATCGTAGAGGCGCTTTAAACAGTTTTAAAATAGAGACAATATTCGGTAATGTTCATTATCTCCTGGATATCGTAAATATAAAATCAATCTTCCAGAGCACAAATTACTTTGAGACAATTCATGTTTTCTCAATATCAATTATTCAATGTTGAAGTTTGTCATGGCAGAATTGATTTTTATGCATGATAACTGTACAACATTTTTTGGCATAGGGCTTGAACATATGCAAGTGTGCATAACGTATGACGTGACTCGTAACTTATTAGATTATAGATGTTCAGTAGGAGAAGCCAAATTCCTGATAGACTAAAACGCAATCCCAAGGACACCTGTATTTAGTACGTGCAGTCTGCTCGTCAGTAGGAACCCACTTTTGATAATAAGCTATTAAGGCCAAAAATACGTCAACGGGAATACACTTTCTATTTCCTGCTAACTCGGGTATACACTACTGGCTCTACATGAACGCACTTTTTCAATGTATTCACCACGCCGATTGCCCATATCAATATCTGTCAGTTTAAGCTACGTATAATGAATATTTAAATGCCAAATTATGCTTAATTCTGTTTGTTGCGAGAAACTAAGTTATATGCTATAGTGTATTAGGTCCAAATAAGACCTGAATGATTAACCAAAGTCAGTTTGAACGATAGGTGCAATATCATGTGCACATTTGTTACATTATTCCTGGCGACTCATCAGTAGGAGCCGGTATTATGCCCTTTACCCACTGTATATTTGTTCAAAGAATCTGGAACAATTCGACGGTTTATTAGAACAGGAGATTTATTGCCTTGCATTCAAAATATCAAATATCACGGAATGATTTTTACTAAGCATGTCTGTTCCAACATTTCAAGGGGGTAAATGATTACGTTTTAGGCGCATTAACTGAGATAAATGTTTGACAAATAACTAAAAATAGGACATTGAATGATTTAATTTATTCCAGTTGGTGGGGAAGCTATTGCTTTATGCATTTTAACAAAACTTCTTTCAATCAAGTTTGCGAGCTTGAAGTAAACACCAATCCCATTGTATTTAACCAGTCGTCGAACAACATAACAAAACTACCGCTGTTATTTTGTTCGACGACTGGTTAAATACAATGGGATTGGTGTTACCTGCTCGCTGCAAACTTGATGTAAAGAATTGTTATCACCACCCGCGCTATCAATTATTGTTTGTTCGTTTTATCTTATATATAGCAAACTTCATTGTTCAAGCCGGTTAATATTCAATCTGGAGATTTATGTAAAGATTTTCTTTATTTGCTTTAATATAATTATTTTCTTACAACTGTTGTATCACTAATTACATGGTGAATTTTCATATCGCGTAAAAAATACATAAATTCCATACCGTCATTAGTAAATTAAATCATAATTGTTTATTTATTATTTTACAGTTGAATTAATCATCAAAATGGTATATTGTAAATCAACAACAGAAATGTTATAACAACTACTACTTTTGTGTAGATTTGTTGATTTTGCTCAAGGAATGGTCTATCAGCCATCTTTTGATTCTGTCAGCCAGGTCACATCTTTGGCAACATAATACTGGTAACGCGTAATTTCGCCTTATTAATGCTTCCACATACACAGTTATTAAATCAATTGGATGATAGCATCGTTATGGAATTAACGTTCTGTGTGCCTAAATGAATGCCATTGGAAACTCTAACCTTTCGCCACACAATTCACACTTTTATGATAAAATTATGATTTAGCTTAATCATTTATTTATTTATTTATTTATTACAAGATGCCCTTAAAATAAGGTAATCAAGATTTGATTTAGTGTGAAGATGAGATTACGTAAATCGCATATCTAAAAATGTCCCTGGTCGGAAATGCTCAAAGGCAATATTTAAAATTTAATAAGTCATAATTGAGTAACGTATTAGAGCTGAAATTGTCGAAAGTTAAGTAAAAATGTGATATGTAATTATCATCGAAATATTATCAGTATCCCACATGTTTTTCTAACAGGAAAAAAATTATCTTTGAATTTACTACGCATGTACATAAAATAGCACATCCTACTGACCAAATAAAACGCAATAATTTTTTTCAGCAGCCGGACTAAACTTACGATGAATTGTTAATCAACTGAGATAAAAGCTATTACTTAAGCGGCTTGCTTCATTTTCACCATGATAATATTAATTAACAGAAGTAAGTTATGCCAATTCACTGCGTGTATGGAAAGGCACATTTATGATTTAATCTTAACTTTTATGAGACGCAAAATACGATGCTTCTTTGACTGGTTTAGAAGTGGGTTTGTCTCATTATGAGGTTAAACAGGTCTATATCAGTGAAATTATTCGCCATCCTATATCAGAGTGTTTTGGCGTATTGTATCCATGGTTGTGGGCGTAAACCATGCTTACTAGGGGACATTGTAATGCATTCCAGGATATCGCCTTTTATACAATGATGACGTTTTGTATAAATATCAAATAATAATTATATACAAGTATGTGTAAATACACATACGTATATGTACGCCCATAAACGGTAAGTGTATGTGTAGGGATGTTCATAAACTTTAAATTGTTTAATTTTGCTTTAATGTTACATTAGCCTAATTATTGTTTACTGGCGAGTAACATGCCCATAATAACTATTATTTGCCACGTTTCTAGTCTAACACACGGGAATGTAGTAATGCTCTCATTAAATATGTCGGACTAGTAACCGCCTGCATAACATATTATCAACGTTTTCGTTTAATTGCGGCATTTGCGATTATATGACAAAAACATTAGTAAGAAATTGCGGAAAAGTGAAGAAATATATGTCAATTTCTAACAATGACTGTTTTGGAGTTCAGAAAATGTGTATATTAATTACATTTATAGTCCCGTCTGAACTTATTTGCTACTAGGTGCGCACTACCTAACAAGCGTTCATTATTTTATTTGTCCAATCGTAGACTATTGTAACAATTCGAGCAATTACATGTAACGAAGCGTATCAGACAGGCTTATTGTTCATTAAAAGACAATGAATTATTGATCAGATTTTGTTAAACCACAATAAAAAGAATGGGGCTTTGAAATTCGGAGTTGAGGCTATCGTCTTGAGCAGTAACCAATATGCTCTGTGTGTGTTTTCTTCTAAGTAAACAATACCTAAAACGTAGGATAGGATTATTATTAGATTAGTTTAAAGCATCTGAAAATTTAAACGCAGATTATTCAATTATCATACAATCTTTATAAGAGTTTTACTAGAAATAGAATGACAAGAGCAAGCTGTAACATGTATTTTCATCTACTGACGGGTGGTCAATATTATCCCCTTCCTAGCAGTTTGCACTTAACCGAATAGTCAGCTCGAAATTTTTCAAACCTAACTAACGTATATGTCCAGTAACTGTTGCTTATTTTTATTTAATACAACATAGAATAATTATTAACCATTCATTGATTGTGTGGATGTCAAATTCAATTAATTAAATGAAATTTGCGGACTTCAAACAGACGCCAGTCACATATATATCCAGATGTGTGCCTCTATTTAATTTCACCTATCTGCTATGAATAGTGTACGACATTCTGACCATGAATAGGTTATTAATTAGATGCACTTATTCTCGGAAACAAATTAGCTGTATTTATTTGTTCCTTATAAAGAATGAAGTAAAATTAATTTTTAATATGCTTGGGAAATAAAATATTACAAGTTAGTGGTAAGTTACAACTTTAAATCAAGATTTTGGCGATTGGTTGTATACAATAGGATTGATGTATACCTGAAGCGCGCAAACCTGATTTAAAGAATCGTTATCATATTCCGCGCATTTAATTTATTTTTATGGAAAACTTGACTATACGCTATTTAATGTAGTAATAGATGTTGAGAATGATGTATTTTCGTTTTACTAATGACTCATATTTATGGGTCCGGTGTAAGAGCAGTCAGTTAGCACGTAACATATACATCGATGAAATTTGACCGACCAATCATGATTAATTCTATGGATGCATCATTTCTAAACAAATCCAGTTTTCCAAAGAATAGGATGTTTATTACATACTTAGCGGTCTTTATGACATCTCGATTCAAATAGAAATAGGTTATCCAAAAACAGTTTTTAAACCTAAGCAATAATATAATGTTAAAGGTAGGCGCACAAAAAATTTTCAGCTGTCCCATTACTCTAATATTAATTGTTTTAATAAAATCGGAATACTTTTTACCTAAAGACACTTTGCAAATAAGTCATAGTTAATGGAGTATTAACAGTGCCTGCTATGATAAGTATTTCGAAAATGTAAACTACAGAAGTAAGCAATTTGGTTAGTGACTCATGGTTAAAAGATTGAGTGATTAATTTTGTATCAAATATGAGACTCAAGTCCTCGAAATCATAGAAGTTATATCCTGCGTAAAATTCGTTTTTTTTCCTTCAGTGCTTAAAAGAAATTAAGTAGAATACAACTCTTTCGCTGAGGAATACAAATTGAAAATATTTAAGCATGATTTTAAAAATATTGAGCCCATTATGGAAAATTTATATTATGTTATTTATTAATAATAAATCATTTAATGTTAGTGACTATCTAAACTACAGAGGAAAACTCAAATATCCGCAATATAAGTTGGTAATCCGCGAATTATGAACAAAAAAGAAATTCAAAATTTGTTGAAAAATTTGGCCAGCCTGTTACCAAACTTCCAACCGATAAAATAATCGTTAAGTTGAGAATAGGCACAACTGCTTGATATTTATCATCAATATTAAAATTAAGTTCGAGTTTGGTAGCTGAATGTTGAGTAATGCACTCCGTAGCTAAATTTGTCTTGACAGTCACAGTATTGAATGCAGAGCTTCTGTATCTAATAATCTGACGTTATATAGTACATTTTGTAGCTCATCTTAAGGGGATATCCCAAAGGTTTCCCAAAATAAGGATAGAAACAGGAAACAGGGCTATATGGTGCATCTTAGAACCGAGATTGAGAAAATATTATCAACTTATTTAATAAAATAATGTAAAAATGAATAGAAATAACTAATGAAGCAGATAGAAATCAGAGAGTATGATGATATATTAGTTACATACATACAAATTATGTGAGCTGAATTTTTATTCCCCAATTAGATGATAGTGTCGTTGCCAAATTAAAATAATGTGGTTTGAAAGAAAACTTTCGTCAGACCAGGTTCAACAGTACTCACAATTCTGGGAACAACGAGATAAGGAAACGAGAATTAAATTAAAATTTTCAAAATAATGAACTATTTAATAAGAGCTATTTAAAAGTAGTATGAAATCAAAGTTACATGTAGAAAAGCAAGAATACACTTTGGATCAGTTAAGAAATATAATTAGACTGGCACTAAGTGTAAAATAGAATGGAAGATCAATTAAAGATAATTTTTAAAGTTTTATCGTTTTCAGCATGGTATATACACTGTCTCAAGTATGTGATATTTTTAGATTGTTTCGTTTAACAGTCAATACTACGTACAATAATATAAAAACTGCTGCCACAGAAATATATATGTATGTGGACCAACTTGGATTTACGTGATTAATGCAGTTTTGTAAATTCTCAACATATTGTGTATCACGTTAATTAGTAAATTAATGACGAGATAGGTAAAATTGAAAATGGTTAACCAAAATGAGTTTTTAAACAAAATTTATTCGATAATCCTAATTAGTAGGAGACTGATTTTAGATATTTGCTAAATTCGCAGGTGAACGTATCTCCAAAATCAAGGTGCATTGGTGTTATTTATAGGTTTGGCACATGTAAAATATATAGAGTTAAGTTTAAAGTCTCAATTGGAAATGCTTTATACGAGGTAGTCTTAACTACTTCATAGTTGCACTCAGGTATGCGGAATTTCATCGTAATTCTGTTCCTTATTTCGTAAAATATATCGCGGGGTTAGGGCATAATGCCGTCTTCAATTGATGAGCCGCCAATTAGCACGAAACGCATATGTACGTGGAATGAAACCCTGTTCATAGTACTGATTTTGGCATACCATTTAGCATGCATACACATAGGGAATTGCAACTTCGTACTGTCCATTATTTATGCCTAAATATATAATGGGCGTTGAGTGTATTGCCCGCTCCCACTAATAAGTTGCCAATCAGCCCGCAACTTATTTGTGCATAAAATTACACCTTCTTCTAATACTGCGTTTTTCCTCTGGTATGGGTGAGCCAGTTGAACTAATTAAGATCACAAAAACTGTTGAATACAACACGCCTTAAGCAGAAACCATTCATTGGTAGTTATCTGCAGATAAAAAATATATGAAATCAACTTTGTAATTGTTCTTAACCTCTTTATAGCGTGCTTAGGGTTCTGTCCCACGCAACCAGTTATATTTTAGCATACTGTGTTGATTAATCTAATTTTATGTTTGCCACATGCATTTAAAAACATTTTCAAAATAGGAAGCACGGATGAAATTAGCGATGTTATATTGTTTTTTTTTAATTTTATGCTCCGGTATATATTTTCTAAAGTAATTGAACGTATAGTTTACATTTATGATGCTATGTATGCTAAACCGTGAGTTTAGAGGTATGTTGAATTTCTAATATTATGTATTCAATAATCAAATGTTTATTCCTTAGTTCAACTTTCTTCATGGTTACGTTGAAAATGCGTAGAATAATTTAAAATTTCAAGCGCGAAGCCGACAAAAATAATACCACTGCACATATTGTTAATTTAAATAAAGAAATTAGGTGAATTGGAACCAAATGTTAAATTAAAGCACGTCTCTAAAAGTCAGTTAAAAATGCCATTTTCTAACTACAGTAAAACCGTCGAATATCGATCATGCGAACGTATTCTATTGCTGTTCAGTGCACTATATAGGTCATACTGCGTAATCTCTTCATACTCGAACCCGAAAACATTTTATACTTACTATAGCTGGTAATGGGGTGCCCCTGTCGGCGTGGGTGTGCCTTGGTATTTGCCTTTCTTGTTCCCTGGTAGTTATTAAAAATTATTTGAATGTTATTCAACTTATTACTCTTTCGTCTGTCAAAATGTACTTTGTAAATTATCAGACAGTGCAGTTGAGTTGACTTCTAACGGGAAGAAAATGCCATTTTTGAACTGAACAAACAATAATACCGCAGGTGGTGGTAACAATTCTTTAAATCAAATTTGCGAGCTTGAAATAAACACCAATCCCATTTTATTTAACCATATCTAGTTTTGTCTTCCATATATATGCATCGCGGTTTGAAATACACTAGTCAGTTTGCCGTCGTATTCTGATGCTGATCATGGAAGGTCGAAACGCGTCAGTTCGTGCAACTGGCGGTAGTTTTGCTATGTTGTTCGATGACTTGTTAAATACAATGAGATTGGTGTTTACTTTAAGCTCGCCAACTTGATTTCAAGGACTTTTGAACTGAGTTTTATCAAATTGCTTTCTGGTAAAGTTATACTTCTATACGCATTTTATTTTTGAATTTGATAAATAATAAAAAACAATAATTGAACGGAAAAATATTATTCCTATGTTTGTCCGATTTCTATTGATTTAGAATAATTTTACTTTACTAAATATTATCTAAAAAAGTGAGACTTCGTTCAGAATGTCAATAAATACTTTATTTATAGATATTTAAATTAATGTCACTTAATACATTTTCGAACATTATAAGATTGGATGAAAGATTTCATAAAATTACGCTTATTTTTGGAGTGAAATCTAGAATACAGTTTAATTCCTCATTAAAAATAATTTACACGTATGCAGTTTGTAACATTAAATTATTAATACGGCTGTGGTTATAATTTTTATTTATTTAATCAGCGAAACGTATAGCAAATACGTAGACTTACCATGATATTTATTCGGATTACAGTGACACAACTAACTGGTATTTCTAATAATTTAATATATGTGAAAAATCTGAAATTAATTGTAATTTCCACAATTAATTACCCATTTGAGAGCCAGTTTTGTAAGTATAACCTTTCCAGTTTTTTAGAATTGTATATATAATCTAGCTTTAGATTTGTTACAAAGGGGATACAAATTTTGTTTTAGAGTATCGCTTACAGGTAATTCTTATTGTTAACTGTAATTCTGCAAGAGATTCCCATTTTTTTGGAATCATCATTTTTTACTAATAAAAATGAACAGAATATGTAATCATATTGTGCTTTTAGATTTAGTGAAATCAAATTATACATAATTCTGCTCTTATTAAAAATTTGCTGTCTAAAATGTATCTGAAAAATCAAACTATACCAATGCATTTAGCCAATGCGTATTTAAGTAGTACTTAGGAAAACTATATAGAGCTACAGGTTTACACGTTTGTCAAACGTTCCTTAACTCAGATTTGGACCACACTAATATTTGTTTTTTAATTATTTTGCATGTAGAAACCAGTGGTTCGCTGCCTTACATTCTGGGGATGAAATGTCTGTTAAATTAATAAATGTAGTATCTTTATTGAAATAATCTTGTTCTTACATATTTTTAAAATTTTACCCAATATTTTATAAGTAAATAAATGCATTTACTTTATTAAATCAAAGAAGCGAAAATCTACAATTTATGGTAAGGTATTGATTTTTAACTTTTCGGTTTAATCTATAATAGTTGGTCCGAACTTTCGCGATAAGTGATCCAGAATTATTTAACCAAAATAATCTCTCTGCACATACATATTAAAATAAGTTAGTTTATGAACTGCTAATATATATGGGTAAACTAGACACGTGTGAGCCCCTGCCCCTATTTACTTTTACTTTTATTTGCGGTCAGATAATTAGCACGAGATTCATAATAGTTGCTCACGCTTTAATTGATAGGCATTTGACACATGTTTTCCTATGGACATGACGTCTAATAATTTCGTCAGATATATTGTCAAATATTTGTAAGTCTAGTTAAGTGGAATTAAAAACATGTAATTTAAATTCTCAGTGCACGCATTAGACAAAAATATTAGAGCTCCGTGTGTGTGCATTCAGCCTACACACTTATTAATATTACTGATTTCTATCTAGTGTATAAAGGTGAATCCTTGTCAATTATTAAATTAAGGAAAATTAAACATAGACCTGCATGCAAGTTGAAAGTTTAAGCTCTCGGGACTTGCTCGACATACAGTGGAGCAAGTAAATGTAATTAAATTGGACGGTTATTGCAACCTATTGAATTGCCATCGTAAAGGAACATTATGATTGATTGGTGGATCCACCTAAATTAAGTCAAAAGATAATTTGATAATTGAAACAACGGTTAAAAATTTGCTAAGCTCCGTTTCGAACGTTGCACTAACAAACGTTAGAAAACAAACAATCTCCAGCTACTTATTCAGAATAAAGCGTTAGTATAAGCTTAAATGTGGTAAAGAGTCTTAGTTTCATACTAAAATTTATAATTATATACATTATCATGAGTTACTATGACAGTCTTTATTACATCTTACCTTATAACACCTATTAACATGATTGTTTTCTTTAGATTCAAACTAATAAAAAGATTTTGCGTTTATTATCGTCTTTTGCATAAACATTACATTCATATTTTATTCTTGAGGTCAATTTTTTCCTGATAGTGGTTCATTTTCACTTCAGACCTTTACGAAGCTTATTATCCATACATTTACGTTTTCATTATTTCTCCTAGCATTATTTTACTACTGATGCATACAATATATGGTAGTTTATTCTTACTCTCTTACCAAATGCATTTATCCCGAATTACCTCATTTCTCATGAAAATAAATCATAATAAACGTATTAATAGTGTGTGGGCTACAGTTTCGCGCCGAAGTCCTACAGTCAATCTGATTCGTGGAACGATAAGTTTAAATTTAGTGGATGCAGTTACATCTAGATGGATGCTCGCGTGATAATAATTACATTTCACCTAAATTAAGTTAAAAGATAATTTGATAATTGAAACAACGGTTAAAAATTTGCTAAGCTCCGTTTCGAACGTTGCACTAACAAACGTTAGAAAACAAACAATCTCCAGCTACTTATTCAGAATAAAGCGTTAGTATAAGCTTAAATGTGGTAAAGAGTCTTATTTTCATACTAAAATTTATAATTATATACATTATCATGAGTTACTATGACAGTCTTTATTACATCTTACCTTATAACACCTATTAACATGATTGTTTTCTTTAGATTCAAACTAATAAAAAGATTTTGCGTTTATTATCGTCTTTTGCATAAACATTACATTCATATTTTATTCTTGAGGTCAATTTTTTCCTGATAGTGGTTCATTTTCACTTCAGACCTTTACGAAGCTTATTATCCATACATTTACGTTTTGATTATTTCTCCTAGCATTATTTTACTACTGATGCATACAATATATGGTAGTTTATTCTTACTCTCTTACCAAATGCATTTATCCCGAATTACCTCATTTCTCATGAAAATAAATCATAATAAACGTATTAATAGTGTGTGGGCTACAGTTTCGCGCCGAAGTCCTACAGTCAATCTGATTCGTGGAACTATAAGTTTAAATTTAGTGGATGCAGTTACATCTAGATGGATGCGCGCGTGATAATAATTACATTTCACGGATGGCACATGCTCGAATTTGTGACGCATGCCGTTCAAACACAATGTTCATGTTTTTTAATACTTGCACTATTTGATGTTATGGGCTGTCAACTAACGAGACAGCTCGTAATTTATTATTGAAATGTATCGGGGTACATAAAGTCAGTGGGAAGAACATGTTACGTACAGCAAGGATTGTGAATTTGGGCAAAATATTGTTGCGAAAGTAAAGATTTCTATCATTCATCCGTACAAATATTAAACATGCTCATCGTATTCAGTCAATTATTAAAAGCATAAAAATTTTAAAATGAGAGAGACTTGTGCAAAAATAATTATAGCTCAAAATGTCCCCTTTGCTTACTTAGAAATAAATTATGATTATACCACAACATATTCTGGAAAATATATCCTGTAAGATAAAGCATTTCTTACAAATCGCATATTATTTTAAAATTAGTATTTACATAACCGTTTTTGACATACAACCGTAATAATTAAACGAACATTGGTTGCGCGGGTGGTGATAACAATTATTATAATCAAGGTTGCGGTCTTGATATAAACACTTGACCCATTAATTACTTACATATGTCAGTATAAACTAAGAATTGTATAGTGTAGAAAAGGCAATTCATCCAGTAGACCGGTTTCGTCCTGATTGGGAACTCATCAAGTACTGGCCAGAATTTGCCGCGGACAGGATACGAACCTGGGCACGTCTGCTTCCGAATCTGGTGCTCTAACCACTGAGCTATCCTGCCGCACACTACACTACACACAATTTTCAGTTATATACTAACTAATGTAACTTGGTTAGTCAATTTTTCCTTTTAGGTGGAGCTCATGTGGCATCCATTTAGACCCAAAGTTCCAACTAACCATGCCAAATCGGTCATTACTGAACAGACACCACATTACATGTGGAAGTGGTATTGAAATGAACATTTATATAATTAAACGAACATTGGTTACGCGGCTGGTGATAACAATTATTATAATCAAGGTTGCGGTCTTGATATAAACACCTGACCCATTAATTACATATATATGTCAGTATAAACTAAGAATTGTATAGTGTAGAAAAGGCAATTCATCCAGTAGACCGGTTTCGTCCTTATTGGGAACTCATCAAGTACTGGCCAGAATTTGCCGCTGACAGGATACGAACCTGGGCACGTCTGCTTCGGAATCTGGTGCTCTAACCACTGAGCTATCCTGCCGCACACTACACTACACACAATTTTCAGTTATATACTAACTAATGTAACTTGGTTAGTCAATTTTCCTTTAGGTGGAGCTCATATGGCATCCATTTAGACACAAAGTTCCAACTAACCATGCCCAATCTGTCATTACTGAACAGACACCACATTACATGGGGAAGTGTTATTTAAATGAATATTTATATAATTAAACGAACATTGGTTGCGCGGGTGGTGATAACAATTATTATAATCAAGGTTGCGGTCTTGATATAAACACCTGACCCATTAATTACTTACATATGTCAGTATAAACTAAGAATTGTAGTGTAGAAAAGGCAATTCATCCAGTAGACCGGTTTCGTCCTTATTGGGAACTCATCAAGTACTGGCCAGAATTTGCCGCGGCCAGAATACGAACTTGGGCACGTCTGTTTCGGAATCTGGTGCTCTAACCACTGAGCTATCCTGCCGCACACTACGCTACACACAATTTTCAGTTATATACTAACTAATTGATTATAATAATTGTTACCACCACCCGCGCAACCAATGTTCGTTTAATTATATAAATGTTCATTTCAATACCACTTCCCCATGTAATGTGGTGTCTGTTCAGTAATGACAGATTGGGTATGGTTAGTTGGAACTTTGGGTCTAAATGGATGCCATATGAGCTCCACCTAAAGGAAAAATTGACTAACCAAGTTACATTAGTTAGTATATAACTGAAAATTGTGTGTAGTGTAGTGTGCAGCAGGATAGCTCAGTGGTTAGAGCACCAGATTCCGAAGCAGACGTGCCCAGGTTCGTATCCCGTCCGCGGCAAATTCCGGCCAGTACTTGATGAGTTCCCAATAAGGACGAAACCGGTCTACTGGATGAATTGCCTTTCTACACTATACAATTCTTAGTTTATACTGACATATGTAAGTAATTAATGGGTCAGGTGTTTATATCAAGACCGCAACCTTGATTATAATAACCGTTATAATTATTTGATAGCATTGCATTAATTCCGACAACGCTCTTTTAACACACATAAAATAGGATTAAGGTATAAAATGGCTTATAGTTGAATACAAGAAAAAAATCGAAATATTCCCTTAGCTTCAATGACATTTTAGATAAAAAAGCAAAGATATTGCAAATTTCTATCTCCTGCTATACGGTTTCGAATTACTTAATGAAAAGTAAACAATGTTTTTTAGCAATTTTTGCATATTTGTAATTTAATTGAAAAATAAATTACATCTTGAAATATAACTTAACTGAAAATCATGTCTAAATTAAACAGGTAAAATTTCATTTATTCATCGGAACTCAACTCGACTTTGCATAAATACGTATTTAATTTAACTTATTACCCTCTGCTTGTTAAAATTCTCTGTAAAATACACCAGCTTGTTCTGCCGAGGTAAGTTCTGACGAATAAATGGCTTTTTTACGTATTTGGAAAGACCTGCCCTGAAATTATGTTATAACTCAATTTTAAAAATTGTTACTCAATTTATACAAGTTATACCAAATAATTGTCCAAACGAGATATTCAAATTTTTCGATTAAATTGGACAAAGCGATTATTCAAATAAATGACAGCATCAAATGTGATCGCAAAAGGTTAAAACTTAGTCTTAAAATGGGAAAATAATGGAGATAAGGTGTTCAAGTTTGGTCTCTTAGATAAAAAAGAAGATATACTAATTTTGTTTGTAATAAATGTAAAAACTGAAGGCAAATAGAGTAATTGAATTAACTCCTCTTGTAATCATATGGATATAAAAAGTAAACAAGTATAATTCAATTAAAATTAGTGAGTATTTTTTCGCAATATTCTACCAAGCAAAGATATAAATGTGTAAAATTTTGAAATATTATAGAAAAAAATGAAGTGCAATTTAGCGTTCACTGATTGCGCGTATAGTGATAAAAATACAACAAAAATCTAGCTTGTGACCCTAAATTTAAATTATTAATTAATACATTGAAATTCCTTTCCTTGTGTTCAAATAAAAGAATTTTTATCAGATACAAGAAACATTTTCTTTCTCATGGTCTCCTCAAATATCTACTCATGAACATATCTTTATATATAAATTGGAAAGTAAAACAAGATAGAAATAAGCTTGCTTTTCAATTTATATATAAAGATAGTTCATTAGATACTTGAGAGATTATGAGAAAGAAATGTTTCTTGCATCTGATAAAATTTCTTTTTGTTTTTACCCAAAGGAAGGGTACAATGAATTTTATTAAAGCTCGCATTTCAAAAGAATTAATTGATAATAACATTATTTAATAAAAATATTTTATTCATGTATTCTTGGATGTAGAGAACAAACTAATTACAGTTTTTTTCAAATAGCACTGGAAGTATATGCTAAATTAAGAATGAACAAACGGTATAAACCCAATTAACGCACGCGTCTCGTGCTGAATCACCTGCGAGCATATGAAAGAATCTCTATTACAATTTCAATATACATTAGAATAAATCATTGCACCTTTTAACTTTCCTAAATTTATTGATCAAACTTACAATGAGTTTTGGGCATTGTGCCCTCTCCTACTGATGAGTCGCCAATAAGCATGTAAAGCATGTGCACATGAGATTACACCTTTTCATACTTTGGTTTGTAATTCTTATCCTGCTTTAACTAATTAATAACTTGCTGCACAAAACTTAATACATAATTGCATGTATATTAGTTCTCCAACTCAGGGGATAACTCTTTATCATATTTTTTATTCATTGATATCTTGATTACAGGTAATGTTAAAACTAATGTCGATTGAAACGCACAAGGTTTACAAAATTTACAGGTACAGTACTTATTATTATTATTGTGAGTTAGCTCTGAAGTAGTATCGCCGAAAACTCCATTACCGCTTAAATACACACTCGTATAGAATACTTTACCGCTCACTTGTCACACATTTTCTGACCAATTATATAATGGGTGTAATGCGTGATACCGGCTCCTATTCATCTGTCGCAAGTAAACACGAAACGCATGCGTACATAAGGTAATTTCCTATTTGCCTGCTGACTTTTGCTAATCAGTCTGCATGAGGAGTCCTCCAGTTCCGTCCGTCTCAGGATTGTCGATGACGAAGAAATGGAGAGTAAACTCGGCTCAGCCCAGGGCATTCTTTCCTTCTACATCATACAGCAGAAACTGTTCGTTTGCGCGCACACTCTGATCTTTAGCAGAAAACCGAGCGGAGGAAGCATGCCTAATTTCAAAACGTCACACATTATAAAGGCTCAAGTTCGATAAGGCATCAAATTAATTATTTAAACAATTAAAACAATTTTCCACTTGAATTTTATTGAACTACAGTATGATAATGAAAGTTAAAATTAACATTACTTTCCTTCATACAAACAAGTTGCTATTAACTGTGATCTGTTGATTGTCTCAAAACCTATGAGAAAGTAACTTCTTAACATTAGATGAAGACTTAATACCCAAGAATATCATATAAAAATAAGAATATGAACTAAAACCAACTGATGGGTTCTCACTTGTCCCTTCTTTTTTAAGCCTTCCATCAGCTGATTGTCTGAAAATGACGTTGGAACAAGATTTTCCAATCAACTGATGGAAGGCTTAAAAAAGAAGGGACAATTGAGAACCCATCAATCGAGGCCAAAAATAAAATCACCTGAAAATGATCAAAATTCAATATTTTACCGACCTAAGAGTACCATCAATTGTCCCGCACAAGGGAAATGCGGTCAAATCCACATAAAAAGGACAGCACTGCGCAATGAGATTCATCATTTAAAAGCAACAGAGTTGTTAAAGCGGTCGTATTATAGCCAAAATTTAAACATAACTTATTAAAAATAAAATGAAAATATCATGAAAAACGAACTAATCGATATGCTGTTGTACGAAATTAGATAAAATAAACTATATTACGTGCATTTTAGCTCTGTAATCAAACTAAAATTAATTCAAACTACCGTTAAGACTTGAGCTAATAATTATGGCTTGTCTGATAGGAATAACGGTATTTAATGTTTTTAAGATGTTGAAAAGTCTGTAGATCTATTGGACCGTGTTTTATGATTTCGACATCTATAATCATCCATTCTTTAACAACCATTGTTCTGAAAGAACCTAAACCTGGTTTATGTATTTCAATTTCTGAGTACTGATTTGTGAACAAAAACTAAATGGAGTAAGTTTTATTCGTTAGTCGATGCACATCCTATGTAATTCACTCGTTAAATTTTAAAATAACTTGCACTTTTAGTGCTGTTTAATGATGTATATTATATTGTTTGAACCTTAAATGATTTTTTCATTTCTAAGGATCAACGGGGGTCGACAAGAGTATTCCTTAGTTCGCTTCCTATTTCACCGTATTCCTCTGATGCGGAACAATATCAAACAGAGTTGAGCGATTATCGTTTACAAACAAGAGAATTGCCCACCTCGACATCTGTGACCAGAGCGGAATCGGCTACACGAACAAAAGTTACCCCCTCATCTTCGATGGTAACTTCACTTCCGGCAATTTCATTTATTTCAAGTAGATTGGCAGCCTCATCTTCCACCTATGCATTGATGGCCACTGATCCAACTGAAACACATTTATCATCTGGTGTACCGGAAGCTAAACAGGGATTTTGCACTTCAGCCCCATCAGCACCGACATCGCCTGTACCTAAGCAGTGTTTTGATTTTCAGCGTAAACTGTGCCTCCACCAACAAGGATCAAGTTCAGCTAATCAAGAATTGGCGGAAAGCCAGACTGAATCTGCAATTACACTGCTACTCAGTGAAAGCGTGAGTATTTGTTCAAATCAAAAAATAAAATATTAAAATCTTAAAAGAAACATGTTGCGCAACAGGGAATAGATCATTTACCTGATTATCGGGTTGCGATCCGATTTGTTTGCATCCGCTGGCTTCCTGATTTTTTCTCCATAAATTTCGATATCCAGTTACGGATACCCTTTTCAATGGAAAGCTCATATCATACTAAGTTGACAATCAATATGTCAAGTGGAAATATTAGTTTAAACTGCCCTATTTATACTTGTTGTTAGATCTTAAGCATAACATGTTTAAAAAAAAATGAAATGCTAGGAAAGTGTATGTCACATACAGACTTATACACAAATAATTTGACATACACTTTCCCTAACTGTTATTAAAAAACATGCTTAAAAGTCTAGCAACAAGTATAAATGGGGCAGTTTAAATATATTTCCACTTATTTATTGATTGTCAACTTAGTGATATGAGCTTTCCATTGAAAAAGATATCCCTAACTGGATATCGAAAATTATGTGGAAAAATCAGGAAGACAGCGGATGCAAACAAATCGGATCGCAACCCGATAATCAGGTAAATTAAAATCTTTCTCCATTTATTTTGCACACTAAGTGGCTAGAGCCTATCTAGAAGTACCAGCTGTAGAACCTTAAATCTAGCAGATAACGACGCTTAAAAGCTATCTACGGAAATTCTTTCATTGTGTTGAACATATTTACAAGAAGGTGAACTCATTGATGTGGACTTAAGACAAATTGTATTTTAAGGTAGCGCTACTACGGTTTCCAGGTTACATCTGGTTACTAGCTGTTCTTGGAGGTGTGAATATAAAAATTCTTATTCTAAATGCTCAGTGTCGCTTATAAAATAGACTCTAAGTGGTATATATGTGCATCTAGCTTCACATTTTAATTTTATGTAATATCAATTCACAACTGCTCGTAATTTAAAACTTTAGAACTAAATAGCATGCAAAATTGAAAAATATATTTCTATTTGTACGTAAATATATACGGAAATATAAAAAATAATTTCCAATATCTATTATTGCGAAATCGGCTTCTTATGCCTACTTTACTCCACTTCAGATGTTTAGTATTGGATTTTAATATTCCATAATATATATATGGTTGAACCGTGGTATATTTTATTAAATTGTAATGCAATTCTGTTGCAGACGCGGGAAAAATGACAGCATGTTAGCAGTTATTAAAATTTTCCTGCTTTAATTGATGACAAAAATAGTAATAGTAAAAAATTAATTATTTGAGCGATAGAAAATTCTTCATTCTGTAGCTATAACATACAAAACATTTGAACATTACTTCGTTTAACTTGCATGTTGCTAGTTCTTACAACCAGTATATACACTTCACGAATATAAACTAATTTCAATCATTTCCAAGCATAATTTATTTTGAGAAAACAATATATTTTTTTATATTTAAAAGGACACCGATTTCGTGGGCAGTGATAAAAATTACCATAATCACAGTTGCGGACTACAGATAAACACCTGGCCCATTAAATACATAATTTTTTTCAGTATAAATTAAAAAATGTATGGTGTTGTAGACCGGTTTCGTCCTTATTGGCCAGAATTTGCCGCGGACACGAATTGCAAGTTTCGGCTGCTGAAGGAAACTTTGGCCATTGGAATCTAGGCAGATGCTGTTCATTAGACTTGGTTGGCAGACTATCTATGAGAAGAAAAACTCCGAATAAAAACCATCCTCACTAAAAATGAGCAACCTAGTGTTCTTTTATAGTCCACATAATACTATAAACGACTTATGGTTATTTGACAGTCAAATATAAGTCACCTTTGACGTTTGTATGGATCTGCATGTTCATGATGAATATACTCTAAAGACTGAGCCACCCTGCCACACACCAAAAACAGTTTTCAGTTATACGCTAATTAGTTTAAATCGGCTAGTATGTTTTCTTTTATGCGGAGCTCATATGGCACCCATTTAGAACCAAAGTTCCAACTAACCCTTCCCAAGCTGTCATTATTGAACAGACACCACACATTATATGGGGACGTAGTATTGACATGAACGTTTATGTAATTAAACGAAAATTGGGTGCGCGGACGATGAGAAAAATTACTGAAATCAAGATTTTGATGTCCATATATACACCTGGCCCATTATGCACATAAATTTGCCAGTACGTGATGAGTTCCCAATAGAGGTGAAATCGGTCTACCGAATGTATTGCTTTTCTACACTGCCCTAATCTCATTCTCTATATCAGTCATATAAGTCTAACCTAGTATAATTGTGACAACAATTGAAAAATGGATTAGCTCAATATTTTAGCAAAAATGATATACAGTATTAAACTGCATACGAGTGTAAAAAGTTATATAGCGCTTAGTATTCACTGTTTCTATAGTGAAACTGTTGGTTGGTTATTTTATTCTACGGCAGAGGAAAAAGTTTAAAAAATATTGCAAAAAGTACGAGATTAGCAGAATAATTTATAAATAACATGGCGTATGCCAAAATGGAATTTATGCGCGTCAAATTGGAAATTTTGATGCACCCATTTATCAAAAAATAATTAATTCGCAGTAATTTAGTTCTACTCGCTGTATTTACATTTCGTCTTGCCTCAAGAGGACACCAATTATTGGTACATACAACAAGATGTCATTTAAAACTGTCAATAAAATACACAAAAATGCTATATGGTAATATTTTGTTGTGGGAACGCGACAGGAAATACTTATAAATCTATTGTTTGCTTAAAATAAACCTTCATGATTGACATTTTTCCGGTAGATGATCAGTTAATACATTAATCAAGTTTTATGCTTATAAACAATCATTTGCTAGATAATCGAAGAGAAATGTTACATAACGAAATATACCTTAGTAACAAATAAATGCCACACTGATAATTCTGCAATGCTACGTAATAACACAATAGCAAATCATAACGAAAACCGCACAGATATACCGATTTCACATCGACACTGTAAAGTTTGCCAAAATTCGCAGCTTTAAATAAACCCTAAATATAAAATAGCAACTACGTTCAGAAGGCATCACCAAACAAAATTCGCTCGATTTAGACATTTTACATGTTAATTAATCACATTCAGATCAATTCATGAGTCATTATGATAAAAAATACGCACAGAGTATAATTCAAAATAATAGTCGCTTAATGGTATCCAGTATTTTACAAAATGTAAATATATATATATATATATATATATATATATATATATATGATATATATGCATTAATAGTCTGTCGTGGAATAGGGTGACCACGGTACTTCATCGTTATCGTTGCCATTTCTGTGTTAAAAATATTTGAACAAAACAGCATTACTCTATGGCTGTAGATACTGATAGAAATAAGATTTATGAATAAATGTTATACCATATAGTACGTTGTTTTGTTCTTATATTTTTAACAATGGTGAAAATAGCAACGATATATATATATATATATATATATATATATATATATATATATATATATGTGTATATATATATATATATATATATATATATATATACGTGGAGAGATGATTTGGCTACATATTTCTAGGAATATTTTCTATGTAGCTATTAGTCATATTTAAATGAAAGTTTCTTACTAAAAATCAATTTCTAGAAAACTGTAATTTTTTATTTTACCGAACATCATGTATCAGTTCTGATTAATAAATCATGCTATGCAGATATTACTATTAAAAGTTCACAAATAAAACTTTCATTTGCGAAGCTAACTGTGAGATAGTTCTAGCTCTCACAAAGTATTCAGTTCAGAATATGTTGGACGCAAAATGCCATACATCGTCAGGTTTGCTTGTACAAAAAGTTCAGACAGACGTTGGCTAACCTCAGGAAACACAATCTGAAATTTAAAGTTTCTATACGATTCCTTAGATCACGTTTGCGAGCTACAAGTACACACCAATCCCATTCTATTTGACCAGTCGTCGAACAACATTACAGAACTACCTCCAGAAGTGTTACCATCACCCGCGCAATCATTGATCGTTTAGTTGTTTCTATACGATGTTTCTTTTATTATTATTCAACCCCTTTGTCTTTGGTATTTTTTGAAGCTACCGTTCAACTCTACTTTAACAGTGATCAGCGTTATAAATAGAGCGTGTGTAATATGTTGTTATTTATAAGTACCCCTTAATTAGACACACACACAATAAATGTAACGCCAATCAACCGAATGCGTAAACATTTATTTGTCATATAATTAAACAATAATTGATTGCGCGGGTGGTGGTAACAATTATTTAAATCAAGTTTGCGAGCTTGAAGTAAACACCAATCCCATTGGTTAAATACAACGAGATTGGTGTTTACTTCAAGCCCGCAAACTTGATTTAAATAAAAGTCAGTCATCTAATTAAACAATAATTGAATGCGCGGGTGGTGGTAACAATTATTTAAATCAAGTTTGCGAGCTTGATTTAAATAAAAGTCTGTCATCTATGACTCTTCAAATTATTAACACAGTTCGTACATCTGTTCAAGGTGGCATAATATTTCAGTAATTTAGAAATAACAAAAATTGTTTGAAACGATTTATTGATAGACACCAAGTCGACGGTTTTTGTGCAAATTTGCTGGATGCGACAAACGCTTTTCTCGGTCAGATGAGCTTCGTCGTCACTCCCGTATTCACACGGGTGAGCGTCCTTTCGTCTGCTTGCAATGCAACCGCAGCTTTTCACGCTCAGATCACTTGATGACTCATCGACGCTCACACACAGGCGAACGACCATACACGTGTAAGAGGTGTGGGCGCATATTCGCCAGATCTGACGAGAGGACCAGGCATATGAAGTCAAGTAGATGCCACCTGAAAGTAAGCCGATTTATGGTCGTTTTTGTCGATGTTTTACACATTACCAAATATTCTTTTGCACCAATGACAAATTCGGGGTCATCAATATGTTCGTGAATATAAAGGTAAATTGGCAACCTAAATGTAATTCGAGCTCGCGAATTATATAGAATGCACTCTGACCAACTTTTGTTATTGACAATTATATCATTTCCATTATTATTTTAGAGAAAAACATTATATATGTAAAAAATGAAGCCGCTTTGACGCAGAATCTTTCAGGCGCCTGTCAAATTATGATGACTTAAAAAAGCTTAGTTTGTTACAAAAGCCAATAAACAATGATATAGTTCTTCCAAGGCAAGGAGTTCAGAAAGCGTCCATGTTTATAAAGGCACAATTTTCCAGTTTCTCAACTGGACACTCATTGCCTGTAGATACCAATTGATTTTTGTCTTTTCAAATGTTTCGTTGTTAATTTGGGTATGTTGCGAAATAATCAGGTGAGATAAATTGCGAGTAATAGTATCCTGTTATGACTGAGCTGGTCTACGCCGTCTGAGGTTCAAGCCATCTGTCTGAGTAGTCTTAACAACATGTCGAGTAGGATGCGTAAGTAGCTTTCTCGATGATATATCAATGACAATCTTCTCCAGTTGTCAACAAGGTACGATTGCTGTCGTAGACAAAACAGCAGCCGTTCAGATCTGGTGAGCTGGTGGATTTTGCTCTGCGCGCAATAGCATATGACAAGCCAAATAAATACAACTGTTTATGCGCTAGATTGCCAAAAGCTACTGCAGCAAGGCTAATACGTCTGTACATCTCGGAAGAAGCAGATCCTTTATATTTCTCGAAAGATAATAGCTATAAATCTATGTTGGCGAATGGCAGGACGACGTTATTCAATATTATATTAGTCTTTTTATCATACTTCCAAAGGAAGGTTTCTGGGAAATTTGGGTCCAGCTCCCATATTTTGGGCAAAGGCAGAGCGAATTTTATAGCTCTCTGTAGTTCGCACTTTAGTGTTATCGATTCTTTAAATCAAGTTTGCCAACTTGAAGTAAACACTAATCCCGTTGTATATAACCAGTCGTCGAACAACGTAACAAAACTACCGCCAGCCGAAACGACCTCACACGTTTCGACCTTCCATGATCATCATTAGAGTACGACAGCAAATTGACTAGTGAGGATCAAACCGTATTACATAGATAAAAAAAAAAAAAAAAAAAAAAAAAAAAAAAAAAAAAAAAAAAAAAAAAAAAAAAAAAAAAAAAAAAAAAAAAAAAAAAAAAAAAAAAAAAAAAAAAAAAACACAATTGCATATGTATTTGTTCTCTGCAATAAAACACTATCTAAGTAATAAGGATTTTTGCATACTTGTTAGTAATTCATAAGAACACACTCGGACCATCCGAGTTATTAATCATTGTACGCCGGCATAAAGCAAGCCACAGAAGATATATACGTTATACTTCTATAGTAACCTGAAGACTATAAAATATGACAGATGTTTTCTTGATAGGTATGCAAGCGTGATGATGCACTAAACTGAAAATTTTCCATTTATATGGACATGCAAAAAAGGTGGTTTGACGATTTTTTCTAACAAAAAATTGTGAATTATTTAAATCCTAATATGTCTGGATCTTATAGGATTTATTAGGAAATTTTTATATATTGTTTGTACGTCAAGATGTTTCCTTGGGCTGATGTTTTTTACCTTTCATCGGTAAGTTATCAGTACGAAGCCGCGTGCTAAAAAATTATCGATCTCTCGACATAACCTTGGAATTACCGTCCTGTAATGCATCTAAACAATGAATAACACTATTTATTATTGGATATCATTTTGCTTTACGATAAAGACATACGCAGAAAGCATTCTATATTAGATGCACAATATAAAACAACGCGATACACCTTTATAGATATTGCTTATTAATTCGAATTTTATATAATAACTATAAATACGAAAAAAATAGCATTATAGTGGTATTCTTACCTAGGTATTATAGATTGAGAATTGTTTCACTCCAAAATTTAACTTATGACTTTTTATGTTTAAATACCGCACTCATAAAGCATTGCAGCAATAATCTATGCATATAACATTCAAAATCGCAAAAGATAGTTCATTGCTTATAATGTGACAGGCAGTTATCAGCAAACTAATTTAGCATCACCATTCAAATTAATATGATGGAAACAAATCTTTAAACATACTAATATAATTAAATTCTCGTTGTGATTGTAATAATATAATTTGTAATTCACTCAGTGGCCCAACCAATATCTATGTGCATTATAAATGAATTCATTGAATAATGTTTGCGAGTTTCAAGTAAACACCAATCTCATTAAATCTAACCAGTCGTTGAACAACATAGCAGAACTACAGCCGGTCGCTCGCACTGACACGTTTCGACTTTCCAAGAACATCATCAGAGTAAGACGAAAAATTGACTATCGTTGATCAAACTTAAATGCATTTATATGGAAAGAAAAATTAGATTGTGGGCTCTAACCTCTAGTAGTAATGCATAAATTTTACTTATCTGGAAGTTTCGGCTGTACAATTTCTATGCAGTCACAAACATTTATTCTTTGTAGTGTTCGCCACATTCATATATACAGACAATACAATTAAACAATAACTGATTGCGCGGGTAGTGGTAACAATCCTTTAAATCAAGTTTGCGAGATTCAAGTAAACATGTAACCAGTCGTCGAAACACAGCAAAACTACCGAAAGTTGCACGCACTGATGTTTTTTCAAGCTTCCATTATTATCAGAGTACGACGGCGAACGGACAGGCGAGGATCAAACCGCATTGCATATATATGAAAAGGAAAATTAGATTTGCGGCTCTCACCTCTAGCAGTCTCGCATACATTGAACTCGACTGTAAATGTCGGCTGCACAATTTCTATGCAGTCCGGAACATTAACTATTTGTAGCTTTCGCCACAAACATACATGTTGACAATACAATTGAACAATATTTGATTGTGCGAGAGGTGGTAACAATTCTTTAAAACGAGTTTACGAGCTTGAAGTAAACACCAATCCCAATGTGCTTAACCAGTCGTCGAACAACATAACAAAACTACCGCCTGTAGCACCCACCCACTGACGCGTTTCGAACTTCCATTATTATCATCATCATCATCAGAGTACGACGGCATACTGACAAGCGAGGATTAAACCGTAATGCATATATATAAAAAAAATTGATATACGTCTCTCCCCTCTAATAGTATCGCATACATTATACTTGACTGGAAATGATGGCTGCACAATTTTCATGCAGTCAGGAAAATGATCTTTTTGCAGCTTTCGCCACATATATAAATATGTAATGCAATTTAATAATCAATGATTACTCGTGTGGATGTAACAATTATTTAAATAAACTATGAGCTTAAAGTAAAATGGCAGAATCTGAGAATCGTATACTTATATTTTTATATTAATTCTATATATATATATATATATATATATATATATATATATATATATATTTATATATATATTTATTTATTTATTTATTTATTTATGATGTCCATTCCTTTTTAATTTACCACAGTATTCTTATAATTAGGAAAACACAAATAAAGTGGATAAAGGCCATTTATTTCGTGAATACTAATCATCTCTTATACAATCATACATATTTATACATTTTGGGTATTCAATTGATTATGCTAGTGGTAACAAATCTGACTTGTTTTTACTGCTGTTTCTTGTTTTGACTAGTTGGTGAGTGTGTATGCGTTTGTGTTTGTGTGTATGCGTGTTTGCATGTAAAGGTCACTCTCGTAGTATTGCGAAGTGATGTCTGAGATCTTGTCATTATTGTTTTGATAGCTTGAGAATTAACCATTTGTGCGCATTGTTCACTGTTACATATACTAGTGCTATTTTTCCCAGTATAGTTGATCGTTTCACCTCGTTGCGCAAAGTTTTCACGTGGTAACAACGCCAGTGTTGATTGCAGTGTTAAACGCTCACATTGTTTGGAGACTTCTGTCATCGTATGCGCCTCTGTTATTTCCACTTCAGTTTGTTGCCAATCCGATTGTACGTTTGTTGATTCTAGTCGAGGGCCTGTTTGTTCTCGGCTGGATACTAGTAGATTGTTGTTGAATTTTGTTATTCTTGGCCAGTCGATAAGGATATCATGTTGATGAAACTTTTGAATATTAAGGTCAGGTGCTTGTTGTTTTATGTAAAGTGCTTCGTAGATAAATAATAATTTTTCTGATTTTGCTTTATGTAGAATTGTGAAATTGGTCGAATTGACAGGGTGCCCCGTTGCCAATATATGATCGGAAATAGCTGATTTTCCTGACGGTGGCAAGCCTTTGTTAATCAATTTCTGTGGCAAATGTTGCTGGATTCTGCTTATCAATTGCTTCTTCGTACGTCCGATATATGTGCTACCGCACATACATGAGAATTTGTAGACTATGAATGATTTGGAGAGAATTGGCAATTGATCTTTGGCATCCAACCTCATGATTCTCTGTGTACTAAATGTCATATTAACTTTAACACTGGGAAAGTTGTCCTTAGTTATTCTATTCAGCCGCCGTGCAATTATTGAGGCTGGTACGTCGCCTCTAAATGGTAAGTTTAGG
>JAQBSW010009690.1:0-27602 GCA_029291075.1 Eudiplozoon nipponicum
AGAACCAAAATCAGTCATACGGCATGAAAGAGCAATAACATTTACTGTAAGGTTAGCCCACTTCATTGTGTACTAATTTTCACTGTCGTGGGGGTGTATGTAACACGCGGCTCCGTGTTACAACCCAACGAAGGTCAATTTTTACAAACGCTGTGCTCTTTAAGGTCAAATATTTTAACTCTGTCCTTAAACAATATTTCTCTTAGCTGTGATTTTAGGAACAATCTCTTTTAGTCTCAAGCAGTTTCAATCGATATTTATTGAACTGCAATTTTATTTGTAATTAATAGTGTTTTTATAAAGAGAGAACCGCGCGCGATCCGAGAGGATCACGCGGTGGAATATTGTGTTAGTGAATTTATCGGATTATTCGTTACTATGAAAATGATTGATTGTTTACTATAAAAACATTTGTGAGTTGTTTGTCATTTAAATCTTTAAACGGTTTACACAAAACATTTTACTTTATGAACATAAATAATTTTACTAGGCTCATATTATCATGTATCTTTAACCATCTGACTACTCATTATAATCCAGACATTTGTGTAACAATAACCACTTGTGTATAAAACATTTTACTTTATAAACACAAATCATTTTACTATGTTCATATTATCATGTATTTTCAATCATATGACTATATTCATGCCAATCCAGACATTTGTGCTAAACATTTCGCTTTATAGACATAAATCACTTTATATTTATATGTGCTACATTGTGTGGAATATATACGTGAAACCTTTCTTTGGCCTTCTAATATTAACCATCTGAAAAGGAACAGACTGATTGGATGCTCGGGTACTAATAATAGCAACCATTGAGAAGTAGTAGGGGTACAAAGTCAGGAACGAGAAAGCGAGAGCGAAAAGTACCCCTACAATATACATAACTAAAGTCAAATTACCTCTTTCTAACTTCATCTAATTTGTTCCGTTTTCTATCTCAGATTCCTAGTCGCGGTCTCTTATTTGGCTTTATTGTTAGCTCTGATTCTTCTAATCTACTTTTCTTTCCATTCAAGAAGGCTTTATTAATTATTGTGCCTATTGCTTTTTCTACAGATTTCATTTTCATAAGGTTCATTCCTTATTTTATTTCAACTTATTCTCTAATCAACCTGGTTAATCTATTTCGGTTACATAGTACAATCCATTTACAGCCATTCCAGTTTGTCTAATGACCTGTCTCCATTGAGTGACTGGCTAGATCTGATCTATGAATGTGTCTATAGTTGCATGCAGTTTTATATTTCCCTCTACGTACCTTTATTGGACGCATTGTGGGGGTACTTTTCGCTATTGCTTTCTCGTTCCTGACTTTGTACCCCTACTACTTATCAATGGTGGTTATTATTATTACCCATGCGTTTAATCAGTCTCTGATCTTTTTCGGATGATTTATGTGAGAAGGCAAAAACATCTGGTCATACGTATATTAGATATAAAGTTGCAAATAGTAATGTAATTCACAGTTAGTTCAAATTGAATATATGTTAGTCAGCTGTCAAAAAAGATTTTTATGCAAAAATAAGTCTTAAACACCATTCACAGTGAGAATAGTCAAACGATTAAAAATACATGACAATATGAACATAGTAAACTGATTTATGTTTATAGAAAAAATGTTTTGCACACAAGTGGTTATTGTTACACAAATGTCTGAACAGAATTGTATTTATACCATCGAATAAATCATATGATGACATGTAAAAATCATCGTTAAAAGTTATCATTAAAAATGAAGATGTAAATTGTTAAAGACTTCAATGATAAAAAACTAACAAAGCTTTAGCTTACTACTTGCAATATTTTCAGTTCATGTCAAACTACTAATCCATTCTTCTATGTGGACACTAAATTAAGTGAAATAAATCCGCAATGACACAACATTCCACCGCGTGATCCTCTCGGATCGCGCGCGGTTCTCTCTATTTTATAAAAACACTATTAATTACAAATAAAATTGCAGTTCAAGAAATATCGATTAAAACTGCTTGAGACTAAAAGAGATTGTTCCTAAAATCACAGCTAAGAGAAATATTGTTTAAGGACAGAGTTAGAATATTTGACCTTAAAGAGCACAGCGTTTGTAAAAATTGACCTTCGTTGGGTTGTAACACGGAGCCGCGTGTTACAGCATGGTTTCACCTATATACTCAAGACGGCAATCTTTACAAGATATATCATAAACCCCTGATGTATTTAGCGGTTCTCTTTATCCTTTCTGATTCGGTAAATTATTGTCTTTTGTAACTGATTGTCTTAACACTGTTCTTATGTTGTATTTCGTTGCTAATGTCCTAATTTTTCTACTTAATTTAGAATCTGGTAGAACCAGAGTTCTGTGCTTACCTTCATTTTGATTTTCTAAATCCCTGTTTCTCTTTGGTTATTTATCTATTAAATCGCAATTGTGTCTCGTTTATGATTTTCACAGTTAATTTTTCCGGATAACCATTTATCCTGAACGTTGCTTTCAATTTCATCAGTTCTTTGTCTTATATTTTAAATCCACTATTCTAAGACTTCTTATCAATGGCGTACACCGACCTATCGCGTTCTTCTCGCAAAAAATACAACCTCGCGAGACGCGATATGATATATTAATAAAAGATTTATTCGCTATCTACCGGTCGATCCTACACTTCCAAAACTATCTGGATGGTCGAAATTTCAAAAACTACAGCGACCACCTTCCTCTACTCTCAATGTTCAGAAGAAAGAAAGAGTATTTATATTCACAACGTGTCAACTCGCAACTTACACGAAAAAACGAATATGAATATGAAGTCACTCACGTCAAAGGGTCAGAAAACGTAGGTGCAGACTCCCTGAGTCGTCCTGCGGAACTCTGTGCCTCTATCCTTTGTCCTTCACCTATAAATACTCAGGAATTGCAAGCAGCACATCGAGAGGTCCCTTCCTTTCGTACATTTCATGTCAAACGGCTGAAAACACTTGATTATGATGGAACTCTGCTGCAGTGTAAAAAACAGGCGTGGGCGCTCGGTCGGTTATACCTGAAAAACTCCGTCACAAGATCTTCGAGGTTTACCGTCCAATGAGCAATCCATCTGACGAAGTCTCAGTGGAAATTTTATCCAGAACTTATTTTTTGCCTAGTATGCGGCAAGATGTCAAGAAATGGTCAAAATATGCCGAGAATGTCAGAGATGTAAAGTGATGAGACACACCAAACGGCGCCACAGGTCATTCAAGGGTCCAAAGTACGGTTCACTCACATACACGTTGATCTGGTAACCTTAATTGCCGTGAACAATATATGCTATCTACTGTCAAAACGGGATCGCACCACTCGATGGTATGAGGCCATACAACTGCCAGGCATGAAGCAAGTCACTGTCAGTTATTCTTTAGAGCTAAATTGGTTCGCTCGGTTTGGTGCTCAAGCTGAATTGACAACCGATCGTAGCACACATTTCCTCGGCAAAGAATTCGCTTCTCTCCTGAAATAATATCGTGTCAAACACTCCATGACCGTGGCTTGTAATCCTAGAGCAAATGATTTCGTCCAAAATCTACACCGGGAACTGAATGCGACGCTCAAGGCAAGCCCAGAAGAAAATTGGCTTTCGGCTTTGCCGAAAGTACTCCTGTCAATGCGGAGAAGCCCTTGAGAGCCGATCAAATGCAGCTCCGCTGAAATTGTATTTGGCAAATGTCTACGGCTGCCTGGCGAACTAGTCCGATCACGCTCTGAAACTGCGATAACGGCATTTCTGATTCCACTTCGCTAAATATTGCTAATTTATAATATATATATATATATATATATATATATATATATATATATATATTTACATGGTTTCGACACAGATATTTAAATGGATGGGATTAGGTAGACTAAAATCAAAATTTTGTTGATATATAAAAAAATATTGCTAATTTATAATATATATATATTTACATGGTTTCGACACAGATATTTAAATGGAGAAATTAATTTATACAGGATATGAGTATTAATGTGTATATAGTTGAGGTACATTTCGTTAGTGAGGCTCTGTATTCGGTCTTGTCCAAAAGATAGAATAATACTTTATATTCTTTCATCAGTTTTATTAACCTCTCTCTTTTTTTCCATAACCTATGGCAAACAGAATGAGATTAGGTAGACTAAAATCAAAATTTTGTTGATATTTCTGTGCGCCCGGAACAGCAATTAAAAAATATAGACATCATGGATATGTGTGTATGTCAATCAATAAGGTGTGCTTATAGTTATTTGATAATTGTAGTAGAATACACATATGTGTTTATAGGTGATTGTGTGCGGGGAGGAGGACAGGGATAAATTTTTGTATAAATTTGAGTATTAGAGACTAGGTATGAAGACCGGATATTAGGAAGACAATTAAAAAAATAAATATAAATATATCTGTCTTGAATGAAGATACCACATTTGCCACAAGTTGTATTTTATTCCTGATCATATTGTGGCAACCCTGAAGATGGGACTGTAAATTGGGTCCAAAAAATTAGGAAAAAGTAGAGTGGCAAAATCTTGTTCCAACATCATTTTCAGACAATCAGCTGATGGAAGGCTTAAAAGAGAAGGGACAAGTGAGAACCCATCAATCAAGGCCAATCATCACAGCACCTGAAAATGTAGAACATTCAAGAATTTACCGACCTGAGAGTGCTATCAGTTGTCCCGCACAAGAAAAATGCGGTCAAATCTATAACAAGAAGAACAGCACTGCGCAAAATATTTCAACATTTAAGACGTTTATGTCTGTCATTCTGTTAACCATATACGTTCATTTGGAAAATGGAATCAGGCAGTTCTTCCTATTGTCATTATTTACACAAAAATGTGAAACCGATCTTAAATCAAAGGATACCCAACACTTGATTTTTTAAAACATTTCTAGACTTTGCCGGAGCTAAGCGACAAATCTTAACTATAAATGCTCCTAGAAACCAATCTATGCAACTAAAAGCCCAATCAAGAATACTTTGATTGCCTATTAGATCTACATGCAAACTTAATGGTTCGTCATATAGTAATTGTACTGTTGAAGTTCCTAATTGTGATCTATATTTGTTGCGCATGGCGAGCATTATTACAGGAAGATCGTGTAACCAGCTTATTCCACTAGTACACCCCAACGCAGCTTTTAGTTCACAATTCAGCCTTTTTAACATCCCATTTACACGTGAATTTTATTTGCTAATATCCAATACATTTATTCCCATTATAATGAGAGATATTATGAAAAGTTTTGACATAAATAGATTACCGCGAACACTAGTGACCTTTATCGCAACACCATAACGTGATACCCAATTATGTATGAACGCGAACAAAATTGCCACTTCAAATTGATGATGACTAAGAGGATCAAGCATTGTTAGCAAATATTTTTGACCGTTAACTTCGGGTTTCTTGACAATGTCTTTATGTACATGTCTGAACCGTCCGGTTGGTATCCAAAATATTCCGTATCTCGTTACCAGTTTGTTTCCTAACCTTACAGCTTTGACACTTGGCACAGGCTCTTACTGAAGTCTTAAAACATGTTTGGTCATACATATCCGTCAGTAATATGTAGAATGGTGGCTTTCATGGATGTATGTGTAATTGTTGAATTATTTTGGCGCTTAACTCCAACGGCACCTATGGTTGGCTTTTGTCCCTATAATTTTCGCATAACAACCACTTGCCACTCAGGCGATTGTGAGCATAGCCGGGTCTCTTATCTAATATTAATGTAAAATGTACCGATCCTTGCGCATCCAAGATTTGGTTGACTATATTGTTAAGTAAACCATATAGGTTCTTCAATGGAACTTGACGTATCAGCTCGACGTCTTCTTCAATCAATCTGCTAAGTGCATTTGCTATCACATTCTCTTCATCAGAAATATGGAAGCCAATGAAGTCGAGCTATGGTAATCGGATAATCTGGGAATTCACCCTGCGAGAGTAATTAAGCGTCGCGGTTTTATGAAGTATGCTTATCAACAGTTTGTAATCTATCAATATCTTGAACTGATGACCGTCTAAATATTGCTCAAAATCTAGCGCTGCAGCATACACAGAAAGTCGCTCTTTACCAAAATTCTCATATCGTTTCTCTCGGTCAAGAAGCTTTCAACTATAAAACCCTATTGGTGATACTATATCCATGTCTCTTTGCTGAAGCTCTGCCCTATTGCAGTATCTGAGGCATCTGTGATAAGCTCAAATTACTTATCCCAATCTACAAGTGCGAGACTGGTTATGTCACTTAGCATTTCCTAAACCCTATGGAATTTTTCCCGGTCTTCCTGATTCAAGGTGATAGACCAGGACTTCTTGATTGTGTTCTTCTCACGTGTGAGGTGGTGTGTTTCCGATCCCAAAAATTCCTGCTAGATCTGGAATGAATCGTCGATAATGGTTAATTATACCCAAGAACCTTCGCTGGAGTTTAATAGACGATTGTTTAGTGACAACCACTTTTGGGGAAGAAAACATTAAATTTGGCTTACCGCAAATATTCTCTTTGCGCAATTGGTGAAATTCAGCTACGGCAGTTTGATGCTAGTGTTGTGCCAACGGTTGGGCAGTGTGTGGACAAGACAATAATGCCGCCAAATGTATTTGGTCCTCTACTCCTAACTTCAAACTATTTTGCTTGGAACTAAAATGTTGAAACACTGCAAGGTGTTTCTCGATGATATCGGCAGTCACTTGCATCCGTAAGACTAGATAAACGAACTGATCTAACAGCTGAATTATCAGACTCAGTGTATAGTAACACCTCAACGTCTTCTCCGATTGTCCTAGTTATGGGATATAGTGTCAGTTTGAAAGGAGCCAAGAAATCCATTCCAATGATATGGTCCTTGACATCGGAAACCAGAAAATTCCACTTGAAGGAATATTACTGTTCAAAAGTTAGCGACAGTACTTTCATCCCTTTAACTCCCATTGGACTACCATTGGCAGACAATAGTGGAAATTATATGAGAGGCAATCTGCATTCACCACATTCGACCTAACTATGCTTACTTCTGCATCTGTGTCTATGAGGAACTCCAGAGAGATCAATTCATCTCAACTAATGAATTTATGGCTGGATAATCCGGCAAAGTTTTCAAGATATCCGCTTGAGCAGAATCTAACTTGCCGTGTGTCTAGGTTCTTTTCCCTATTGTAGCATTTTGCAACTATGCCTTCAGTACGACATTTATAGGCACATCAAGGTGCCTTAGCAATGCAACCCACCGCTTCCCTACGGCTCCCACTTCCTAGGGTATTATTTTTTTCACGGTGAGGAATTCTCTCTACTGGCTCTGTACTTCCTTTTCAACCGGGTCCACCTAAACGCGGTTATATGCAATTTTCTCACCATCGAATCGTTGACGCCTAAACTTTTTATCCTGACATTGACTTTGCGAAATTATTCTCTCCATATGTTCAATTTTGCGATTCATATTCACCTCTTTCTTTATTTAAATAGTGCACTTTTTGCTGTAATGTCAAGATAGTTTCCGTATCTGCCCTGCCTGGCTGCATTATGACTGAGTCCTTCTGTTACAGAGTGGCTCTGTAATACTTTATGTTAATACACACCGTCTAGTCCAATGCGTTTACTTGACCAATCAACATTCATAGTCTCAAAAACCTCGAATGTGGCCCTGAACCAGGCTAGTAGCTCAGCTGTAAAAATAGAATTCACCACATCTCAAGGTATATCAATTCGGAAGCTTTCGCATAACAGTAGTAAATTGCGTTCCTTGATTCGTTATGCAACAATGCATAATATATTGCTTGTAGGTTTACTTATGTAAAAGTCCCGGATGCAAGTAAATGGCATGCGACGTTGCAAAATAGTTAACAAGTCGTAGATAATGAGAGACAGTTGCTGTGTGTGGCTCTTATCAGGGTCGGAATTAGGTTAAAAACTAAAGCTGACAAAGTTAAGCTGTTACTCAAGTATTTTTTTGAAATTTGATTGCGGAATGCCAGCTTCATATTTTCCAATGTCACGTTTTGCGTACGCGATTTGTAGTTTTGCACCATCAGTTTCACAAAGATCCAATTTACCACAATTTCCATTTTTCGTTTTGTCTTTGATCGTGCTGAGTTTATATTCGTCCCAATAGAAATGTGGTTCTATAACATCTTTGTTTACTGGAAACGTTTTGGATCGGAAATCTCCGTTCCATCTTCAGGCCAATTATCATATATATACACAGCACAATACTCACAATAGCAGATTTAAGCAAATGTGAAGACCTCGTATCGAAACCATTCTATTTATATATTTTTTTGACTCAACAATGGTTTTAAACATAGAATTTGTCCCAGTAACTAAACTCAATATATGCATATGTCTAGCGCACATGAATGCCCTCAACCAAAAACTACATATATATATATATTTACAATTAGCAGACCAATCATTACCTCAGTATAATTTCAGCCAACTCAAATTCCCGGTATACTTAATCTCATCTCGTGTGCAGAATGTTGTAGGGAAGGGAGAAAGTATCGAACTATTTTTTTAACTGTACTGTTACTGTCACGGTAATCAAAATTCAAAACTGATGAAACAAAAACCTTGACTGTCAAATACTGTATTTTATTTTAAGCCGGGAACTCTAATGTATACAATGGCGTATGAGGTATTGCACAAGTGGTAAAAAATTACTACAAATATGGTGCAGCAAGTTACCTAGATGGAAAGAAAGTTAATGTCATAGCGATGCTTATGTCAAAATAAGTTAAGCTGTATTACAGTGTCTAGAAAACTTCTAGAAAAATGAGTCCTGCGCTGGCTGATTTCTTTTTATTCATTTAGGGATTAAAAGAATTACCATTTGCGTATACGTTTTTACTCTGGTTGTTAATCTCTCTAAAGTCGTGATCTTCTGGGGAATTTTTTTGGGTATATAATTTTAGAAGGAAGATCTTCTATTCAATTTTCCTACTTACAAAACTGTACATCTTGGTGATCTGTGAATGAACATTGACTTACGAAAGAGTAGAACTGACGTGCTCGACAGATTCAAATGCGGAAGATTCTGTTTCAACTGTGCAAGCTGTTAGTGGTAAGCGTTTCGTTTAACGTCTTTTTAAAAATTTTCATCGTGCTTATAAATTAGTCCCGTAAGATTATAAGAATGTCATGTCTAATTTTCGATATTGATGTTCCTGTTTGGGATGAAGATAGCGATCTATTCTTTATGCGCGTAGACTCCGCTTTCTCCCCGTTTTCAGATTATGACAGTCATTGTAAACTGTCAAAGGATTTTGCTAAACTACCTTCTGAATTGCAGCGACGGATTTATCCGAAGCTACCTAATCCTATATTGGGCCTATGAAATGAAGTAGAATCCTTGCTGGGTCCCACAAAAACCGAACAGATAATAAATAAATACGCGAAGTTAGACATGCCAAACCTTAGCTCCATCAAGATTTTAAGAAAATTTCAGAAACGTTGGAATTAAACCAATATTTCTGGCCATGAGGCTAAGGTTGTTTTTATTAACAATCTTCCACAATCACTAAAATTATTTGCCAGACAGCTTCACAACACTCTCTCTCTCTATAAATGACTTATATGAGGGATGTGAGTTAGTATTTAGGGTTTTGGAACCTAAAATAAATTTGTCATCCTTTTGTCCGCCCCCGCAGGATGATAGGCTCTCCTCTTTAGAGAGGACAGTAGTGAATATGGCTAAAGTTCTAGAAGAATTGCCCATAGCAAAATTCGAGCTAAATTAGATGAATGCTCGACCAAATTTCATGACCAAAACACATTATAACGGTAGGTGGTGATCGAGATCCCCGCACTCTTTTAACAGATATGCCCCAAAGAACTGGTGCTATAATCACCAGAAGTTTTTTATTCATGCCAAGTCTATCTCTGTCGTTTCAAAGAATTTCTGAATGAATGTCAATTTCCACAGTTGACGGGAAAGACAACAGAACACAGTCGCATTGGTGCATCAGGATCGGGAAACGTATGGCGCAGAAAGTAGAAGGCCGTACTTTCTGCGCATCAACGGCATCAACGGCGCCACAGGGAAGAAGCCAACTACAATCCGATATCCCTGTCGACTCTTTTCGTCCATGCCGAATTTTCCACATACAGAACCAAACGGACAACGCCGGTCGCAATCACCAGCCTACTTGTTTGAATGACCCGGCCAAACAGCCCAACGAGCTTCTGCACCTTCTTGATTTCAAAACTGGCGAAGAGTTCATCGTAGACACAGGTGCGGCAGTCTCAGTTCTCAAAGGTGATTCAATGGCCGAGATGTCGCTAGGCGTTCTTCTCGCAATAGCTACAGGCGAGCCTATGCCAACTTATGGCTGCCGGTACCGCACACTCAACATAGGTTTACGATGTGAATTTTCCCACAACTTCATCATTGCCAAGATCTCACACAATATAACAGGCCTTGATTTCCTTTTGAAATTTCGGCTCATTGTTGATCTTGCCAATCAAAAGATCATCGACCCCTACCCCGGACTTGCGCAGCCCAACAAGCCAGTTATGCCGACCAGCCTTCAGAGAAAAGTTTTTGATTCAATTCATTCAATTTCTTACCCAGGAAGCCAAGCGACTGTCTGACTTCTTACAGATCGTTTCTGGGGTCACAGACTTAGACAGAATGTTAAACGATGGGTCTCAGAGTGTGCTATTTGTCAGAAAAACAAGATCACACGACACACTCGTTCTAAGTTGCAACATTTTCGATCTACTTCTCGCCTAGCCATCGTCCACATCGACATAGTTCATCTGACAAAGGTTCAAGGTTTCAGCTACTTTCTAACTATGATCGATAGATTTACACGGTGGCCTGCGGCATTACCTCTTGGCACCATTTCTGCAGACGAAGTAACTAACGGTTTTATCTCTGCATGGATATCCAATTATGGTGTTCCCAATGAGTTCATCACGGACAGAGGCACTTGCTTCTCATCTGATCGTTTCAAAACCACTTTGCGGTACATGGGATGCATCTTACGCCAGACGACTGCCTACCATCCCCAAGCTAATGGTATTGTAGATAGAATGCATAGAGAACTCAAAGCTGCTTTAGCATCCTCGTCCATTAATGGCAACTGGGTCGATGCACTACCTTTAGTTCTGCTTGCCATGCGTTTCCGTACTCGTGAATCCATTAAAACGTCTGCGTCACAACTTTTGTATGGCATGGATCTACGCCTGCCTAGTCAGCTCCCACGTCTACTACCGGCACAAGATGACCCACAAAACGAAGCTACCCGCCTTCGACTTCATTTCGGTAACATGTCTGAACAGCAGCCGAGACATACGCCTCGTCCAGTCTTCGTTCACCCACAGATCTACAGCTGCAAGAGAGTACTCGTTCGCAACAGTAATGCTATTGCACCACTACAACCAAAGTATCGCGGTCCTTACCTGGTTTTGCTCAGACAACCAAAATACTTCATTATTATGCAAGCCGCTACACCGACATCAGTAAGCATAGACAGGTTGAAACCGTTTATCGAACCGCCTGATCCTGAGAGCGTTCCACCATCTACACACGTCTCAGGCTCCGTCTGCCCACAATCTCAATATCCTGCTTTGTATAACGCGTAGTTGATTTTAAAAAAAACATTAACATTAACTATCAAAATTTTTTAACCTTACGTTATTTTTCTTATTTGTCTCATGTGGCATAACCAGCTGTTCTTAGCTAACAATTGTGTAGCATTTTTGAACAGTTCTTTGGTATTATGCCATCTCTGAGGCAATGTTCGTGTACATATTTTTATGTAGTTACCTTTGATTTTAATGTATATATTTTTACATTATAATGTATTTCTCACACATGATATTAAACTGCCTATTTTTGTATGACCAGCTACTTAGAGCTAACGCTTTCGTGTAGCAACACTAAGTAGTGATCAGCTTCATATCATGGTACGGGCCACTTTCAATGCATATCTCAACTTCATCAATTGCACAAAGACCACTTTACAAATGTCATGACCACAACGTCGAGCACTCTAGCTCCTTTGTTCGTATACAAACACATTCACGCTGCGGCTCCCAAAACTTACACTGCTCTATTTTGCCTCACGTGGTATGACCGACCACTAGAGCTAACAATTTGTGTAGCAATTCCTAGTGGTTACCTGGCATCATATCATTGTTGAAGCAACCAACAAGCATATATAAGCCCAGCATTTATGGTTCATCATATTTTTGCTTAACTTGGTTCGAACTCTGTCATGCATTTCTTATCTAGCCTCGCAGAGAGGAATTTTTTCCTTTTTTTCAGAGAGGAAAGTGTTGTAACAACACAAATTAATGGCCGACATATTGCGTAAATTAAATTAAATTTTATTTACGTTGCACCTATGAGAAAAAAGCGAAACTTGCCGTTTAACCAATAGTGTGCAAGTAGACATATATTACTATGGCATGCTATTTAAGCACGGCAATTTACCATGCAAGTCAGTTGTCGCATTTGCATTCTGCTTTGCGTTACGCGTGTGCGTTCTGTCGGCTGTCAATACCTATGCTGGTGATTTGATAGTTTCACCAACAATTGGCTACATCCGTGACTCATCTTGTTGCGGTACAACCAGCGAGACGAGCCAATTAATTGCAGACCCTGAACGACGTTATCCACATCGTGATTGCAACTCGATATCGGGAGCAACAACAACCAGAGTCCACCCAAGGCTCTAGGACATCTTCACACTCTGAATAATTCAGGAGAACGCACGACCAGGCCCTCTTAAGGGCCCCCTATCAGTAACAAATCTATATTCAAGGCACCATAACCGAGTTTGTAACGTCGTACGGTATTTACTTGAAGCCGGGGCGTTTACAATTCAATAGCAGAATATACAACATTTATGGATATCCATCAGGTTTGTATCATGTACCGACTCGGAAACCATAGTGTTAGTATCCGGTACTCATCGATTTCAAAAAGGTATCAGTTACTAACACAATAGCCATAGTGTTAGTATCCTTTACAGACTCGGTATATATATTATATAGTGTGAGTTAGCATTGAAGTCGTATTGTCGTTGACTTCAGATTATGTTAACTTCACTATTACAGGTTTACACATTCGTCTAGGAGATTGTACCGTCCTATTATTCCACATTCTTTGACCAAATATGTAGTGGTTAAGAGCGTAATACCGGCTCCTACTGATGAGTCGCCAGTAAGCACGAAACGAATGTGCATGAGATTATACTTTCCGTTCATGCTGCCTTTGGTTTATCCTTCTGGTCGCAACTGAACTAATTTGTTACTAGGTTCGCAAAACCTAATACATACTTGCATATATATTAGCTCTACGCAACAAACAGTATTTAACTGTATCCGTTTTACTAGAGAAAAAAATGTTAAAATTGCAGCAGACCAAAAGATGTTATAACCAGTCGAAATGCGAGATTCAAAGTCAAGTATTTAAACAAAGAATGTTCTGGAAAATAAAAAGAAAAAATTCTTTTTAAATAAAATTTGTTACAATCAGCCATGGTGGTTTAAATATATCAGTTAATGTTATTTTACATTTGGCGGAGGATTTATCTTCCTCCACACCTTCTCGGCATTTGCCAGAGAACGCAAGACTGGCCCTGCTAAGGGCCCCCTAACAGTACTAACTCTTACTTTTATGGCACTCTAACCGCGTTTGTAACGTTGTACGGCATTTACTTGAAGCTGGAGCGTTTACAGTTTGCAAATTTATTTGTTTTATTTTTTGTGAAAATTTGATGTTTACTGGTCTTCGACTTATGCAATATTTTTAGTTATATTCTTTAATTTACCTGCAATATAAACTATTAATCTAAATTTATAGCCTGTTACTAACAAATATTACGTTCAACTTATGTGGAACTACATCACATAATTTTTAATATGCACGGTTTCTTTAACTTTGTATTTTACAAAAATGACGCAAAAATCCTTCATTGGGGTCACTAATGTGAAATGCTCTTGCCGTACACAAAGGCGGATTTTTTTGCTACTTTTGCGGGCGGGTTTTCTAAGGTAAAAAGTTTTTGGCATATGCAGTGTAGTTTGACAATCTTCTGAGAAGTAAATGGCAGAGCGCGGATATTAATAAATTGCTTCGTAACCAAATACCAAAAGAAATTAATTACAAGGAGATTTCCTTTGAAAGCTTTTCTGCAATTGCATTTGTAAACCGATTTAAGTTAAATTTAGGATCTTCCTGGTCGTTTTATCGATCGAAGGAAGCCTCATGCCTTCAGCAACTTGAATGAGCCTCTTAAAGAAGATTGCTTTAATTTTAATAAAATACAACCAGATGAAGTAATGTTTCAAATAAAAACATCAGAGGAGGAGAATGTATGTTAGATTTTCAATAATAAATTATTTTGTTTATCATGTTGAGATAACTATAGAACATTGTTATTAATTTCTTAATAGCATTCGGTTTAGGTGCATTAATAGCGATCATATTCAATATTTATAAACTTTGTATTATTGGTATAACTGGCGCCTTTTAAATACATTTGCTTGTCAAAAGAATCCGTGAGAATTTCAGACTGATTTGCAATAATGGTGAATTTTCCGATTTTGAGTTCCAAAAAACCATTAAATTTACTTTATGAGGTGATTTTATTTCACGTAGGCTTCCCGTAGTCGCTTTGGCATTTGTATAGATGATATATTTCCTTTTTGTTTTTACCTTGTTTGAATTTTTCCTTCCTACATTTCAACGTGTTTTGAAATGCTAAGTTATCGAATATTTAAGAGTGAATATGAAAAGATTTCTTTGATTTTACACGATCCTCTGTTCCTAGAACTGTAAAGGCTTCAGTCCTTTCAGCTGAGGGCAACAACATAGACGCCAAGTAGGATTCAATCCTAGTGTGCCTATAGTCGGATAGGATAGTATTCCCATCCATAACCGTTAAGTCCATGCTTACAAATAATAATAAAATATTTATTTGGCGTTAAAGGCCAACAGGCCCGACCATTGAAATAACAAATCAAAGGTAGGGTAGTGGAGGTGAATAAAATTGTGACTAGCAAAGTATTTAATAACAGAGGGAGAGGGAGGAGTTGAGGAAGAGAAGTGTTTGCATCAACTTCATAATACTTCAATTTGGTGAAAAATAGAAGAGAAATTCCATTTGACTATGCAAGATCAATTGGAGTACAGTCGATGAAGTGTCCGAGCATCAATGCAGGGTAGGCTGGGTTCGGACAGATGAGTTTGAGTGTGAGATCGAAAATGATGGCGGACCGGAAACAGACGTCGGCCGATGGAGTCCTTTGTCGTGGATATTGAATTTCTGAAGTGTAGTATTAACCAGGATGGACTCGACTAGATTGAAGCTAGTGTGTCGTGCAGGGATCACTGGCGTCCGTTGAATGAGGTTATGGCTGATGGTAGACGAGAGGGAGTCGATGTCTGATGCAAACCGTTGAGTGGTCCAGCAGGCTTTTGAATTTCTGGTCTTTCGCTGAAACAGAAAGGAAAAGGATTGGTTGAGCAAAACGTTGTGAAGTATCCTCTATATGGATATGATAGAATTAAAAATGAGAATAGAAGTGGTATCAGAGAGTCAAGAGTGAGATTTAAAACCAGAGGAGAAAAGTGGAAATTAGATGTCAGCCAGAGGGATTTCGCCCTTCGAAACCAGTAAAGAGAATAGCCGGGGTGAAAGAAATGTTATTAACTAAGAAGGAACCAATTTCGCTTCTAATCGTCGTTTCACAAAGAAATTTGTTAAAGAAGTACTTATGGGCCGCCTTTTTAAATTCGTTCTGGGGTAGGAGCTTTATTTTAGTGGGAAGAACGTTTAAGACACTAGTGGCTTCGGAAAAGAGATAGATTTTTAAAAATATATTGGGGGTATGGTTAGATTGGATAGAAGAGTTGCTAGAACGTGTGGCGTAGTGGTGACTTGGGTGACCAAAGTTGGACAGTGATAGGCAAGTTGTGATCTTATGGTTAAAAGAAATGACTCGAAGGTGACAGGTAAACCAAAGCTGTAGAGGGTTTGCAAGGAGTAGGCGTTCCCGATAATTTTGGCTGTGGGGGAAGACTTGCTTTGAAAATCTGGAGGAGATCTGTTCATTGGCATACGAGGAGGCGAGAGTGAGAGGACAGTAGAATTCGCTAGCGTATGAAATGAGGAGTAGGACGTAGACCTTGAATAGCGTGAGATGGAGAATGGGGTTAGTCTTGAAGCAGATCAGACAGGCCCATTTGAAAAGTTTGGAAGTAGTGCGTGTAAGGTGTGGGGAGAAGTCTAGGGATTTTGAAGAATAAATACCAAGGTGTTTGGCCGAATGTATTATTTAAATAAAAGCTCCGATATAAAGGGTAAGGAAGGGTTGGATGCTGTGGGGTTACTGAATACTGACCATGTCATCCGCATATTTAAACAGCTTGAAAAGGTTGTCTTCAACCTGTAACTGCGCGAGCGTAAGGTTTAAAAGAAAAGGACCAAGTACGGAACCCTGGGGAACTCCAGATCGGATAAGGGCTGGCCTCGAGTGAATATTTCCGACTTCTAAAGTCGCGCATCGGTTTCGGAGATAGTAACTGATAAGATTGAGGATGTTGCCGCAGATACCGCTTTTCAATAAGGCGGATTCAGTTGCTGAAAATGACAGCGAATCAAAAGCCTTGGATATATCCAGGAAGAGGAGAGTGCATTCATGACCTTTTGAGGAGGAGGAGTGAGAGTGATTAAGAACACTAACTAAGTTGGTGGAAGAGGAGCGGCCATTCAAGAAGCCATGTTGATCATCGAGGGGCTGATGAGGGTGACTGACCGCTCGTTGACGAGGATGGAGTGGTCAGCGTCGATCTGGATCTTTTTTGTCGGGTGGGTGAGGTAATTGGAGGATTTTAAAGCAACATGCTATCAATTTCAACCTAAGATTAGCCTGTATGTTGATCACACTTAAATATATTATTAATAAACTAAATAATAGGCGAAGGACTGTGTACTTCTTACGCAGCACTGAACCCGAATATTTAACCTGGAAAGAGATTAGACGCGAAAAAACAGAATTATTAAATTACCTTGGATGAAGCTTGTTTTTGTGAATCTGGATTAATTGAAATTACCTGATCTGCGTTTTGACTAACACAGCTTTCATTGTTCCAGTAGTTTTCTTTTTTTAACTATTAAATTACGTGTTTCTAAACGATCCCATTATTATTTGCAAATAAAAATGGAACATCGTATGTACATGCTTGTATTGTGAAAATCTAAATTTGTAAAACCGAACTGAGAAATAAAATGGCAAATGAAGCTTGCTAGAGAAAATCACGCCAGAGAGACAGACAGAATAATAATAAATTTATTTGGCAACAAAGGCCAACAGGCTCAAAAATTGAAATGATATGATACAAATCAAAAGTAGGATATGTAGAGATGAATGAATTTGTGACTAGCGAAGCATTTAACCATAGAGAAGGAAGGAGTTGAGAAAGAGAAGCGTTTTAATCAACTTCGTGATCGTTCGATCAGGTTAAAAAGAGATTCCATTTGACTAGGTAGGATCGACTAGAGTACAAATCGTGAAGGATCCGAGCATCAATAAGGGATAAGCTGGTGTCGGACGGACGAATTTGAGTGTGCGTTCGAAGGCGAGGGCGAACCAACAGCAAAAAACGACCGATGGAGTTCTTTGTCGTGGATATTGATTTTCTGTAGGGTAGTATTGATTACTTACTTTTACTTTACTACGGCTGGCTCCTTTTAGAGGATAAGCCGGCTCCATTGATATCCCGGATTAAACCTCTCCATGCCGGGTGGTTCCGTCGTAAAGTCCATCCCCTCCTCAACGTGGTACGACGGTGTCAACCATGTCTCGATAGCCGATCGTACATGGGCTAATGGGGCTATGGCGGTGGTGTCACCAGGGCTTGGTGGATTTCCGACCGGCAATCGGATCTCCTATAAAATACCACATGAGCCCGACGACGGCACCATGACTCGGCGTGTGTTCCCCGCCACAAAAGGGTTCAGCAGCCACAGGATTACATGGACTCCTGGACAGTACCCCGTACTTCCGAATGGCGAATGAGCTCTCAACAGCCACCGGCAACCATGCAACTTGCTGCTGCCTTACAGACTGCGCTTGGATGTGCAAAGGCTAGAGATGCGTCCTCGATCAAAAAGCCGAGTGGTGAGGGGACACCACTTGTACCAAATTCCCAAGAAACTCCATGAAATATGGAGCCGGCTTATCCTCCAAAAGGAGTCAGCCGCAGTAAAGTAAGCAAGTAGAATACATACATACATACATACATACATACATACATACATACATACATACATACATACATACACACATACATACATGCATACATACATACATACTCGCAAACATGCTTACGTAGATACATATATACAGGCATTTCAAAATGGAAGATGTTATTAAGAAAATAAGTGTGTAAAAAATAAAACCGAATTTAGTTAATATGTGATTGATAAAGCCGCTAATAAGGTGTGTATGACTGATTGAGTAAGGGAAATCCGTAGACTAGATGAGAGTGTGAGTAATATTATTAAATATTGACCAAAATATTTTTTCACTAGCCCAAATAATATTGCCTCACCTTCTTACATTTTAGTAGCTCTTGAATGCGATATAGGACTTCGCCTAATGTTCACATGCATTTTTATTTTGTTTCACCTCATCATCGTCATAAGCCACTTTATATTCAAGGAACTGAACAGAATATACTCTATTGAATAAAAGTTTTATAGCCTGCATTAAGAAGTAAAATATATCTAAATAAGGAATCATGAAAGGTAACCCGTTTAGTAGGCAGAGGTTTTCCGTCATTGAGAAATATCGGAAAAAGAACCGCCATTGGATATGCCCATAGCAAAATATCACTAAGTATTTAGTAGCCTTTAAAGCTACTCCAAGTCTTTATTCGAATTAAACATACCTAGTTCAAGCAATCTAACATCGAACTATAACCTACTCTTTTAACCAAACTTGCGAGCTTGAAGTAAACCCCAATCCCATTGTATTTAATCAGTCGTCGAACAAGAGCACGCACTTATGTTCGAGATATATGTGGCGAAAGCTGCAAAAAGCTCGTGACTGCAAATAAATTGTGCAGCCAACATTTCCAGTCAAGTACAATGTATGCGAGACTACTAGAGGTGAGAGGAAGTGCGCGCGAACAGCGGTATGTTTTCAGTTGTTCGACGATTGGTTAAATAAAAAGGGATTGGTGCGTTTTCAAGCTCGCAAACTTGATTAAAAGAATTATTACCATCATCCGCGCAATCATGGGTTGGTTAATGGTATAACCTACACAATTTTAATGCGCAGATTCGACATTTTTGGTGTAATTATTCAGAGCACATTAACCAAAAATATCCAAAAGACTAACAAAAGTCAGCCACAAGGATAATTTATGAGTGACTCGATGATCTTGTTACAATATCGTTATCTAGAAATCTACACTAAAAGCTTTAAATATAGTCAGTTTTGCGATAAACCAGAAAGTGACTGTTTCAGTTCGAAGACGAATAGTCAGTATGACGTTCACGAACTAATTTTTGTGATTTGGTTTGATTAATTGAACTTAACGGCATGGAAAATTACAAACAATATTTTCAAACAAAGGAAAAGTGACACTGTCGCCCGTAAAATATTTCGGCTTACTATTGTAGGACAGCCCAATGCTTCACTTCAATAATCTTCAAAACTCACAACAAACCTGAGAACCGAACTAGGTGAAATAAGACATGATTTATAATGGGGATTGGATGTCTGATTGGGATACAAAATACTCTGATTAGATATACTTGAAGACGGCATCGTTTCCACTGAGGCTGAATCATCGGTTTTATATTCAATAGAACAGGTATATATTAATATTCCTAAATTGTCACCGGTATGTATTGTTACCAATTTCTTTTCAACTACGTCGTCTATGTAGTCTTCTGTTTCGTCTCAAGGCTTCTTGATGGGACATAACTGACGGCAATTAATATTTTGTTCTAAATACGCTTATAATAGGGATCTAAAATGAAACACGGTTTAGTTAAGAGAAACCAGATTAATTATGCCCTATAAAGGGCCTCCTACGTCGTAAACCACAACACCAAACATCTAGATCCTGGTTTAGGCGTACACTGCAGTGCTAATTTAGAAATGCACACACGGTGCTTTTTACATTGCAAAATGCAAAATATTAAAACTTGATTGACATAAAACTTCGCATTACGGACACGTTTAAATTGATAAGTCATAAAGATGATAGATGAAACAGATTAGAGCGAGAGTAAATTTTACTATAAACATGATTTTACTTATTGAATTAGGAAATAATTAAAATAAGGATGGTTACGTTTCATGATTGACACCTTTAACTCAGTACTGTACAGTTTAAAGAGATGAAGCCGAGTATGACCCTCTATGACAATATATATATATATATATATATATATATATATATATATATATATATATATATATATATATATATATATATAAATAGAGAGACTGTTTAGACGGCAAAATAGAACAGAGAAAACTCTGACGATTATACATTTTACCATGAGAATGAGAAATTTACAAAAATTAACAAAGCAACAAATTCTAACTTTCACAAGTTCATTGTCAGATGTACATTTAAAATAAACCGACCATCTGACTCATCGACACAAAGGTGATGAGAATAATCTTAGGCTCCGTGAAATAATAATCAGACTCTATACTGGATCACATGAAGACCAGAAAAGTCAGTTAATTAGTTCAGTTGTGACCAGAAGGATAAACCAAAGGCAGCATGAACGGAAAGTATAATCTCATGCACATTCGTTTCGTGCTTACTGGCGACTCATCAGTAGGAGCCGGTATTACGCCCTTTAACCACTATTTATTTTGGTGAAGAATGTGGAATAATAGGACGTCCTATTATCCCACATTCTTCTACCAAATATATAGTGGTTAAAGGGCGTAATACCGGCTCCTACTGATGAGTCGCCAGTAAGCACGAAACGAATGTGCATGAGATTATACTTTCCGTTCATGCTGCCTTTGGTTTATCCTTCTGGTCACAACTGAACTAATTTATTACTAGGTTCGCAAAACCTAATAAATACTTGCATATATATTAGTTCTTCGGAAAAAAACAGTATTTAACTGTAATATATTGAATTGAATGATGCCATGCTTACTGCGAAATGTGATAACTGATATCGATGAAGGCCAGAGTGTATGGTTTAACTGGAGTAACAGGTGTTCGGAAATTGTTGTAATTCTCAATTTGGGTGAACTTTAGCATAAATTTATATCCATCAGGTTGGTATCATGTACCGACTCGGAAACCATAGTGTTAGTATCCGGTACTCATCGATTTCAAAAAAGGTATCAGTTACTAACACAATAGCCATAGTGTTAGTATCCTTTACAGACTCGGTATATATATTATATAGTGTGAGTTAGCATTGAAGTCGTATTGTCGTTGACTTCAGATTATGTTAGCTTCACTATTACAGGTTTACACATTCGTCTAGGAGATTGTACCGTCCTATTATTCCACATTCTTCTACCAAATATATAGTGGTTAAAGGGCGTAATACCGGCTCCTACTGATGAGTCGCCAGTAAGCACGAAACGAATGTGCATGAGATTATACTTTCCGTTCATGCTGCCTTTGGTTTATCCTTCTGGTCACAACTGAACTAATTTGTTACTAGGTTCGCAAAACCTAATACATACTTGCATATATATTAGTTCTTCGCAACAAACAGTATTTAAGTCAGTTAATTGTATACAATGTGAACATGTAGGCGAAAAGTCTCATGCGGTACTAAGAGGATACTCATGCTGATCATCGTTATCCTTATCTATTTTGAGCATGAATATATCAACACGACTTAGTATCATAGGTAGCAATAGATCTGCATTTAGACTCTGATGCTTCATTGTCGAATAACAATATAAGTAGACATAATAAAATGTGGGTTGTAAAAGTATATTACATCGCCCATCATCATTGGTAGATGGCATATATAGGTTAGGCTTACCTTGTCTGTCAGCAAAGGTTGATCAGCACCATCCGCGAGAACTTCCGGTTTAGAAGTTTCAGTGGACAGTTTCAATGAAAGAAAGATAATAGACTTAATACTCTCACTAACCAATCAACATTAAGTGCTAATTGCGCATTAAACGGTAATTTAAGGCTTCACATACGTATAGGTAACTGTATCCCCATAATACTCGTAACATTCATGCTACCATTGACTGTAGAGCCTGCGATGAAAATCCTAAGCAGAACGAACTTTAACATTATAATAGGTGTCGCCTTGCCCGAATGCTAACTTGGCCATAATGGTGCTGTGGAGAGGTTTAGTTTGCCTCATTTCTGTAAGTTATCCTGATAAATTTACTCATAGTAGCAAGGTATTCCTTCTCTCTGCCTCTCTCTCTCTCTCTCTCGTAAATCTCACTAATAATTTTTCTAAATTCACTTATATACTTTTTTTCACTCCTTATGGTTATATGGCAGTGAAACATTAGTCTCTTTTGACTTTTGTATGGCTGGACATGATGATGATGATGATGATGATGATGATGATGATGATGATGATGATGATGATGATGATGATGATGATGATGATAAAAGATTTATTTTCATAAAAGGACTGGATTTATCCCCTTTGTATCAACTATGTTTATAACAACGATGCTGACACAGCAGACATATTTACCGAAGGACAGGACATATCTAAGGCAACCGCAAAAGGAAGATCCATTCCTGTTCAACAAATCAGATGACTTTTATACTACAGAAAAATACATTCAAACATAGATTTTAAAAAAGAATTCTAAGTATACACATCTCAATGAAAGAATCAATACGATGGTTTTCGAACAACTTATTCAAAATTTGTCAACAACAACAGCAATACATGAACATACGCAAACTGATGCTTAACTACTTCGAGAGATAATAAGAAAGATATGATACTCTATTCAACAACAATAATAATAATTATAGTACTCATCCTATGCGTCAATTAAAACATACATACATAGAGAAAGAGAGAGAGAGATAGAGAAATTGGCAAAGCTTACAAAAAATAGAAACTGGGAGTGCGAAATGACCAATCTTTTGTTGGCATCATATCCAGCTCAGGCTCACTTCACGAACATGCTTTTTCTGTTTGCATAAACCAGGCTGCCGTTTGTTTACTTACGGAACTTGATAGGTTGCTAACTTATTTGTGTTATTGAAGTTGGTAATTATGTCAAAGACCACATTTGGAGAATATATGTGCGAGAGTTCATATGATGCGTTGTGAAAATCCAGACGTGTGATCACCCTTTGAATGTTCATCCTAGCAACATTATTTTATTCTGGCTATTAACCGTCTGACCAATCGGTCTCCGTAATTTGATCGACAACTTACTCATGTTTATTGATAAATAATTTTTCACTTCGAAATTAACGACTGATTCCCTTTAATTGGTGGTAAAAGCAAATATTTTATCTTAAATAAAAAGCGTAGATTATCAGAATTAAATATGCGTGTTAATACAGCTTAAATTTTTTCTTGCTTTGTGGGAGAAGCAGTGACTTCCTTAAATTGTATGTTTAAATAAATCGCATTCTTCTCAGATCCCAAAAACATCATTTCCCTTTGATATTCCAGTTAATCAATTGACACAATCAATTTTCCAGAATGGCCATTTGATATTAGAAAGTATTTGATTTAGTATATTCGTCGCCTTTTGAATCTGGGTGAACCAATCTGTCAATTGTCGAAATTAATCACGAACTGTTAATATTTTTTTAATGAAAAGACAATAAACATATCCTAATGCAAATACAGAGCTGACCGGATTACTTTACTGTATTTTTGTCTTTCTAATTTATAATAAAAAAATCTTTCAGTAGTAGTACATCCAAGGACGGTAGAAAACGGCCATTCACCTGTTCTGATGAAAAATCGATATTGTTGTTAAATTTAGCGAAACTTTGAAGCGATGCTCTTGACTGCGACTCTTTTTTGAGAACAATGAAAATATTATCAATATATCGCCTTTATCAGCTCGTAGTATTACGATATCTGCATTCCAAAAGTCTTTAATCGCATTTAAATGTTGCTTTGTCAATGCATGCTGGTCTGCGCGTTTGAAAGGTTTCAAATTTGAAGCCTGACCAGCTAAAGTAACCTTAAACCAGCTTTTATAATCAATGTTTGTAGGTTTAAAGAACAATTTAAATGCTGTATCAAAATCAATATCGTTTTTATCTGGAGGTGGGATTCCACTAATTTGGCCCATCGGTAGCTGATCGATTTGCATTTTCGATGGATCAGGCAAGCGTTTATAAAAAGTCGGTCGGTATTAAATCACCTATAAATTCAGGTTTTATATAATTTTCGAATTGCCCCAATATTCTTGCTTTGCCCTTCTTCAAAATAGCAAGCAGAACTTCAGAAATAGCCATCATTCAAACAGTCTGGGCTCAACCCATACATCAGGTAAAAAATTAAGGTTATTGGAATACGCAAATCGTAATGGTCCAACGCCTGTTGAACCACTACTGATTGCTCCATCACCCCTTATCCGAATCTGACTCACAGTCCCAATGAAGAAGAAAAGACAAACAAGTAACAGATTTACTGATAAGATTTAGAGACTATAAAAACAAAACCGTTTAAAACACCTAACGAAATAAAAGCAGAATGGGTTATTAGCTTTTCGTAAAAACATATTTCAAGGAATTATTTAAATCAAGTTTGCGAGCTTGAAGTAAACATTAATCCCATTTTTATTTAACCAGTCGTCGAACAACAGCAAAACTACCGCCAGTCGCACGGTAAGGCAGGTAACCGGTAGCCAGCCTTCAATTCAACAATGACGCCTCAAGGTAACACGGCCTTCTGCAATAAATATTAACATGTCACATGTTAGTGACAGGATGAATAGGTCTAGCGCACTCATGGTTTTCTTCACTTCTGAATTGCTCCTCAAGCATTTGCTTAACAGTAAGCCTTGATTTGATTCAGCAAAATAAAAAAGACCAGCGCCCCGAATGAGCTCCTATTGTAACGGTCAATGCTTGTCGAAACACTCATTCTACCATAGGTACTTAACCCGATACGGCTAGAACAACTGCCCGGGCCCAAGAAGAAGACAAGACAACAAGTATCGGCTTTAATAATAGGATAAAGAGACCAAAAATGATAAAAAATTTTCGGCAATAAAAATCTTATTTTGCACCAACCAGTTTGACATGTGCTCTGACAAGTATGAATTCAATGTTCTAGTAAGTCAAGGAATCGGTTTGGTTCTAGCCCCAACCATGGCCGATATGTTTATGTACATTTTGGAAAGAAATGACTATAATTTATCAAGTAAAGTGAAACTATATAACCATTATGTTGATGATATATGCTTGGTATGCTTAATAAATTCAATGAATGATATAAGAACTTTACTTTTGAAAATTAGGATGATACCCTGGCTTTTCTTGATTGGTTGCTCAAACGTATAACTGCTGGCACATTGAGCAGATCAGTTTTGCGTAAAAAACCATAGACAGCACAATATTTACATTTAAACAGCTAATGCTTATTGAAGTAGAATAAAGCTTAGTGAAGATATTGCGTAATTGGACAATGCACAATGGTTCAATAGGCCGTTTGCAGACTGAGTTGGATGGTGTGTGTAACACTCAGCATTTACGGTCATCACCACATTTTATAGATTGGTATAAACTTGATTTTTCATGGTTGTATGCTGATCTGGCCATAATGATGGTGTGTAGAGACTTAGTTTGCCTCACTTCTGTGAGTTATCTTGATAAATCTCAATAATAATTTGTGTCTAAATTATTATTTTTGTCATTAATTATATCTTTTTCGCTTCTTATACTTATATGGCAGTGAAACATTAGTCACTTTTGGATTTTGTACGGCTTTGCATTATGATGGTGAAACATGATGATATAATAAAATCCAATGTGAATGTTTGTGTTATTGATGAGAAATCTATGTATATTTACTGACAATAAAAGAGCGAAAAAAGAATGAACCGCAAATTAGATAGACTGTGTTACTGAGTTGGATGGTGTGTGCAACACTCAGCATTTACGGTCACCACCACATTTTATAGATTGGTATAAACTTCATTTTTCATGGTTGTATGCTGATCTGGGATTGTTTAAGGATGGTGGCGATATAATTTCAGGAGCGTTGACCAAACTTTTTCATACTATATGGAATGAGGAAAGCGTACCACTTGACTGGAATGAGTCGACCATCATTCCCATCTTCAAAAAAGGCAATCGTAATTCGTGCGATAACCCTCGTGGTATAAGTTTGACTCCGGTCGTATTCCAAGCAGGACGAGGTCGTATCGATAATATCCTTACGTTAAGGCAAGTTCGCGAACAGCGACAGTGATATCACCGTCCCACAATAGTCGTCTTTCTAGACTTCAAGGGTGCATTTGATTCGGTGGATCGCAATGTTTTATTCCATATCTTGTCCAGAAGCGGTGTGCCCTCTAAATTTGCTAATATTATACGAGCTCTCTACACAAATACTTCTGGTCGCGTTAAGGTTTACAACGAATTAACGCATAACTTTACAACCAGCAGTGGTGTTCGTCAAGGCTGTCCACTTTCCCCATTTTTGTTTAATTTTGTAATCGATGCTATTATGAACAACACTCTCTCACACATTCAGGACGCTGGAGTTGAAGTTCTCCCGGGAGATAAACTAGTCGATCTTGACTATGCGGACGATATCGTACTATTATTCGACAATCAGCATGCTGCCCAGACCACCTTAAATAGATTAGCAAACGTTGTTCCGTCTTTCGGTATGAAATTCGCACCCTCTAAATGTAAGATACTGTTACAGGATCACCCACCACTCACTCCAACGTTGCGACTGCAGAATGAAGATCTTGACATAGTCGACAGGTTTACATATCTTGGGAGCTCTATCAATAACGTAGGCAATATGTCCGACGAGGTGAGAATACGGATCGCGAAAGCTAGAGTAGCTTTCTCGAACCTTCGTCATTTATGGAGAAACGCGAATATTTCACTTTGCCTTAAAGGTCGTGTTTACAATGCATCTGTACGCGCAGTCTTACTATACGCTAGTGAAACTTGGCCTCTTAGAGTTGATGATCTGAGAAGCTTACAGGCATTCGATCATCGTTGTTTAAGAAGTATTGCACATGTTGGGTACCAACAACGAATAACTAACGTTGACATCCGTAGACGTATTTTTGGATCTGACAATAAGTGCTCGTCTTTAGAAAAGCAAATAAGGCTCCATCAACTTCGTTGGCTCGGTCACGTTTTGCGTATGCCCTCATTCCGATTGCCCAATAGAGCTCTGTTCTCTCATCCAGCACCAAATTGGCGTAAGAAACAAGGTGGGCAGATTTTGACATGGCAGAAACAATTAAAGTCACTTACATCCAAATTGGGTAGTATAGGATCCACTCGTCTGCCGGGATGGGGTCCTCGTGCACATCACAGTTCTTGGTTAGAAACCCTTAGCGATATGGCAGCGAATCGAGCTCAGTGGCGATCTTGTTGCAGATGTATAGTAGAATCATCTTCGTAACTTTCTTTTCTTAG
>JAQBSW010009691.1:0-27597 GCA_029291075.1 Eudiplozoon nipponicum
CTGACAATATGTGCACCTCATTAGAAAAACAAATACAGCTCCATCAACTTCGTTCGCTCAGTCAAGTTTCGCGTATGCCCTCATTTCGATTGCCTAGTAGAGCTGTTCTCTCATCCAGCATTAAATTGGCGTAAGAAACAAGGTGGGCAGATTTTGACATGGCAGAAACAATTAAAGTCACTTACATCCAAATTGGGTAGTATAGGACCCACTCGTCTGCCGGGATGGGGTCCTCGTGCGCATCACAGTTCTTGGTTAGAAACCCTTAGCGATATGGCATCGAATCGAGCTCAGTGGCGATCTTGTTGCAGATGCCTAGTAGAATCATCTTCGTAACTTTCTTTTCTTGGTAGGGCAAAGTTAGCTGCGAGGTTTGGTTTGTTTATGACGTGATACAGTGAAATCCGCAAGGAAGCTGTATTGCTGATGTCGCCTTGCCCGAATGCTAACTTGGCCATAATGGTGTTGTGGAGAGGTTTAGTTTGCCTCATTTCTGTGAGTTATCCTGATAAATTTACTCATAGTAGCAAGGTATTCCTTCTCTCTCTACCTCTCTCTCTCTCTCTCTCTCTTGTAAATCTCACTAATAATTTGTCTAAATTCACTTATATACTTTTTTTCATTCCTTATGGTTATATGGCAGTGAGGCATTAGTCACTTTTGACTTTTGTGTGGCTGTACATGATGATGATGATGATGATGATGATGACAATAATATAAGCGATCAACACTGCAATGCCCACTCCTTGCTCCGTTAGCAGGGAAACAGAATAAAACTTAAGAACAAGGCGAAACAAACGGGAGAAATCCATTCGTACACGTAACAGCCAACACTTGGTCAAAGCTCAATCCATCAACACAAGGATGACGAGATCTGAAACATCATTCTGCAATACAAAGAGAATGACACCTACACACACAGACATACGCATATGTACCTATATACCAACCCAAACACGAATTTTAAAACGGGAAATCAGACTAGTTGCCACCAACGTAATCAAATGAAATCCGAGGATGCACAAAATGAAATAAACCGACCATTATCCACTTTTTTGTTGAATTTGTTTTCTTTTCCTAATAAAAATATACTGTGTAATATTTAAAGACGATCGACCTTTTATATATATATATATATATATATATGATATATATATATATATATATATATATATATATATATATATATATATATATATATATATATATATATATATGCGTGTGTGTATTTTTCAGCCATTTTTAATTTGAATTGAGAAATAAATCATGTTCAGAAGTACAAATTAATTATCAATCTCTTATATAAAACACAGTAGACCAGATTTTCTCCAGCACACTACTCGACGGTGGAATCAGCTACATTTCATAGTCAACTTTTTTTTTGAAAGCCAGAAGGATAATGCTGGATTAAGAGCATACATTATACAGCAACAAACAAGAAGCGTAAATGTGCATAGGCCACGCACGAATGTGTGCACACACATACAATTCACCAGTTTATACTTAAATCATCATATACGAATTTATTAATTTCGCTGAAAGTTATTGATTTTGCACACGACAGCCTCCGATTTGCGTAATTATAATTTGTTGTTTTCTTTGAATAACACCTGGAAAGCCGCCTGATTTGGTGTGCGATATTTATAATTTATGTGTTAACAAAATTCTGACTCTTTCTCTCGTGTTTGGTCCTGAACGCTCTTGAAATTGCTTCTTAAGCAATCAGTCAAACTGGCGCCGCCGCCGAGGTGGGCAACTGAAGACATGGCTTGCAACAATCAACTCGGACATGGAACTCCTAGGTTTACGCAATGTTTATGGTCCGCGTCACTGGGAGCGTCATTGGCCCTCTTTATGTGCCGAAATGGCTGCCAACCGCCCGGCATGGAGAGGCTTAATTCGGGATATCAATGGAGCCGGCTTATCCTCTAAAAGGAGTCAGCCGCAGTAAAGTAAAGTAAAGTACATAGCGAACTGAGCAGCTACATGATTTGTAACAAGAACTGTCTTTGATCTATTTGATTGCAGACACCACATCGTCCTGGTTTATGTTAAACAGTCGTTTTGATATAAAGGCAATGCAATTAAACAATCACTGATTGCGCGGATGGTGGTAACGATAGGTTAAATCACATTTTCGTGCTTTAAGTAAACAACAATCCCATTGTATTTAACTAGTCGTCGAACAACATAACAATATAGTACGCGAGACTAACGACAGTTTTCTATGTTATTCGACGACTGATTAAATACAATGGGATTGGTGTTTGCTTCAAGCACACAGACTTGATTTAACGTTTTGATATAAATATCAATCAAATTATATATACATTTGTCGGTATAAATTCAGCAGAGTATAAACAGTGGTTAAATTCGCAGACTTCGAAACAGATATTCCCAGTTTCGAGCTTTGTCTGCGGAAAATTCTGGACAGTACTTGAAGAATTTCCAATAAGGACGAAAATGGTCTACTTGATGAATTTAAGAACAATTGATTGCGCGGGTAGTGGTAACAATTCTTGAAACCAAGTTTGCGAGCTTGAAGTAAACACCAATCCAATTGTATTTACCAGTCGTCGAACAACATAACAAAACTACCGCCAGCCGCAACGCACTGACACGACCTTCCATGATCATCATCAGAGTACGACGGCGAGTATCAAACCGCATTGCATATATATGGAAAGCGAAATTAGATATGCGGCTCTCACCTCTAGTAGTCTTACATACATTGTACGTGACTGCCATCGTGCTCTGATGATGATCATGGAAGGTCAAAACGCCTCAGAGCGTCACGCCTGGCGGTAGTTTTGTTATGTTGTTCGACGACCGGTTAAATACAATAGGATTAGTGGATAAATTACCTTTTCTACACTATATGTTTATTTTACAATGAGAATTGTATATATATAATGGGATTGGTGTTTATATCAAGCTCGCAACCTTGATTTAAACAAATGTTACGACCGCCCGCGCAACCAAGGATCGTTTAATATGTTAATAGTTACACAATACCTAAGCAATCTTTGCGTATTTACTAGTCTACAATAACGAAGAATAATAAATAAATAAAGAGTTGTTGCGCGCACGGCAGTTAGGAAGAATGTACTTAAACCTGGGAGGGCAAAGCGTGGCTATGCAATGCAATGTACATATGCATACAGATGAGTTTGAGTTATACCCACACCAAAAAGTTGCTGGCAATAAACACCAAAGATCAGAGCACAATAACATCCATTGGAATCGTTATGTATAAGTGGAACAATGTTAGTGTCGCACGATATCTCTGGTGAACAGCAAAGTAAATATCTTTCAATGTTAATAAAATCTTCTATTTTGGCCAAACAAAATGGAAACCGGTTCGCTGATTTCATGGCACGGCACGTGGGTGGTTTCCAGCTAGTCTCCCCAATGACATGAATAACTTTAAGGTGAAAAAAATTTAGCACAGATTTCCAATTGGAATAAATTTAAAAAGGCAATAGAATGCGGTTTCTTGAGATTGAGCCCACCTTATACTGCAGTTATCCGCACTACCTGAACTGCTACTACTGGTTGTTGTAAATGATCGAGATATCGAAGATTGCGCGACGGCGTTCTGAGAAGACGAAGAGGTGAGAAGGTGTTGTAACAAACTGTTCTGATCACCTACGGGCTGTCTCAGCAGACGAAGAGCCACTTTCTGTTCACTTCGAGGAAGAGAATTCTCAATCTCGCGCTTCATTTGATCCTTGAATGCATTCTCTTCGCGGTTCTAAATGTGTTGTTTCGAACATATTGGTTTTGAAATGATAAAAAATATTTAGATTGATTTCATTATTAGAAAAGAAGGAAAAGTATCGCGTTCACATTACTTCCTAAGAAAGCACATTAGAAAAATAAGTTTGAGCTGGATCATATACGATATGTTTTCTTTAAAACTATAAATGAATTTCAGATAAATATAAACATGATCACTCGTCCTGACATCTATAAAAAAAATCATCATCATCATCATTCTCACAGACAGAAATACACTAGTAATGCAACAGCATTTAATAATTGATGCTTCATTGCAATGAGATTCATGAGGAAAAGAAAGAAATGGTATTAAAAAATAATAAATAAAAATAAAAATTAAGAAATCAATATTTAAGTACACAACATTGTAAAAGAAGAACTTATGAAGAGGTGAATGCAGCCAAGATAGAGTTGCCTACCAAGGGATGCACACAGAAACGCGGAAACCTAGACCTCCACACAACAAATCTAGAAAAAGTCAATTTCAAGGCAAGACAACATGGGCAATACAGATTCCTGCAGGTGTCACTTTATCATTTCACAAAAAAGACCTAACCTCTGGCAACTCTGTACAAAATAGTTATAAAGATAATGACTGCTATAAATCCATCTATGCTAGAGTTATATGTCAATAGCTGCCTTGCCAAACATATACAATGCCACATGGTCGCCGAAATTCATTCAATTACGAGTGTACAGCGTACATGTTTTAGCTAGATCAGTGCACTTGCAGCAAAAAGGTCAAATTAGTTAGCTTTGGTCTGCCATTACTAGGCCATAACTACGTGGATTGCGTAAGTAAGGATTGAATCATACTCATTTGAGAATGCAACGATATATATATATATATATATATATATATATATATATATATCTGCCGAAACATCTTCCAGGAACTAAACGACTGAAATTAAGCCTACGCTAGTCATAATACAAATCGGGTAAAAAAAATAACAGGCTAGCCCATACGAGACCACGTGGATAGATTAAAATAAACAATAATAATAAGAATCAATCTAACTGATACTTTAAATCACGTTTACGCACTTTAGAAAAGCACGGATTTAATTTTATTTCACCAGTCGTACACTACACATGGAGATGCCCAACTAGATAACATCCAGGCACGAGCCAACGTAGAACTCTACGTAACAAAATTTATAATAGGAAATTTATTTCAAGGCGACATCGGCAATAGTGCCTCGTTTTGGTTTTCAATATATCACTACATAAACAAGACTGAATCTCGCAGTTATCTGATCTCAACAAAGACATAAAACAGATAATTATACATGAAAGCTGAAATAAGAGCGCCATCCCGTGCACTGTCTTCAACCCAGAATGATGATGCACAAATAAACCCCACTCTGGAAGAGGATCGGGCCCATTACTTCCCTATTTGCTTGTATATGATTTTGGCTGTTTCTGTTCTGTCAAAATCTGTCTACCTTGTTACTCATGTTAATCTGGCACCGACTGAGATAATATTGTTCTACAGAGCAATTGATCTGAATTCCTACGTAAAACGTGACCAAGCCGGTGCAGTTGATGGAGCCTTGTTTGTTTATCTAACAAGGTGCAAAATTTAGGCGATCAAGAAATAAGTCTACAGGTGTCAGTATTGCAAACTATACGTAATATGCTTCTCAAACAACGGCGATCGATAGCCTGAAAGCGTTTAAGATCGTGGAATCTAAGGAACCACGTTTAACAACCAGCCGGCACTAGTTAGTCGACCAGGTAAAGTTAGGATGAACGATGCCAGGTCTACTGTGTAACAACCATCATCTCGTTTCATTGGAAGCCTAGGATTCAATTTAATAACGCAGTAACACGTAGTGCTAAATGAGTAGTCCCGGAGTGAGAGAGCGAAGGGAAAATTTCGACTGTCGAATAAAACTTTTGCTAATGGCGTATGAGCAGATGGTGCTAGTCAACCTTCGTTAACAGACTACCTACGGAAGGGAAAACACTGAATCAAAACCAAGCGCACTAGGAAACGGTGACCTAGCGTTCATTTACAACCACAAATAACTATGAATACTGCGAACAATGATGAACGTATACTGCATCGGCCAACGAGCAAAGAAAATTAGATCGCCTAGTCAGATGAATTGTGCATGGTGGATAAGCGAAAACAGGCTACTGCAACGAAGTTTCCTTGCCATAAAGGCGTTGCGAAGAGGTTTAGATTGCCTCACTTCAGTGTGTTATCTAGGTAAATATACTCATAGTAACTAGATTCTCCAACTCATAAACCTCTCTCTAATGATGTATGCGCCTAAATTATTACTTTTGTCACTATTACCACATTTTCGTTAATTTTCTTGCTTTTTTGTTTTTTTCTTATGGTTATATGGAAAAGAAGCACTAGTTACTAACGGCTTTTGTATTGCTGTGCATGATGATGATGGAGCGATACAGTGAAAACTGAAAGGAAGTCGTATTTTCGTTTCTGTGTGCTATCTAGGTAAGATTCTCCATCTGAACTAGACATTTACATTCATACATCACTCACTTTTAACTATAAATGTTAATTAAAATTATTATATTTTTAATTAATATAATGTAAAACTTTTAATTTTTCTCATGGATATGTAGCATGAAAAAATATATTAATGAAGGCGGATATACTGCTATCTGATGATGATGATGATGATGATGATGATGATGATGATAACAATGAAAATGATAATGATCATCATGATCATAATGAAATCTCTATATTAAAACAACAGATTTGAAGTTTGAGATGAGTAACACTGTAAAAGTACCTCATATTTAGAGGATGCGAAATTCATAACGAAAGACGGAACAAAGACCGCTTATCCATCCAATGTGGTTTGGGTAGAATCGCCATTGTCAAATGATAAGACAAAATCGTCTACATAGTCAGGATCGACTAGTCTACCGTACGGGAGAACTTCAACATATGCAACAAGAACAAATGGAAGAGTACAGTTCACGAGATAATATATTACAAATTGAAGCAACGAAGAGAAAAGTAAACATCCTTGATTGTCACCGCGACTAGAAGCAAAGTTATCCGATAATTACTTGTATACCCTAACACAACAGAAGTGTTTGTCTACAGAGCTCTTTTAATATTCAAAAGCTTAATTTGGATACCAAACTTCCACAGAATATAGAATTGAACATTACGATCTATTGGGCCAAATGCGTCCTGGAAGATCACCATTGTGATACGAAGATATACATATTGCTGCACATGTACTTACTCGAAGGTATAAGTACGACCGATAGCTTTTCAACATCGGAATCCAGCTTATACTTCTCGTGTATGTGATAACACGAAGTACTGCGAAGGCGTAAGTTAGTCGAACCAAATAACCTGGATACGACTTTAGTCAAATTTATAACATGATTATAAAGCAACTTATGACTGCCTCTTTTGGAGATGGGAATGGCAGTCAACCCGACACAAGAAACTGAATTAGTCCTCACATTCCATAAAGTACAAAATAGATCAATCAGCAACATAAAAATTGTGTTACTACTATCCTTAAGTACAAACGTGATCTGTAACGCTTCAATATTTAATAGATCCCATTGCATTCTGTATTTCTAACAGTGACAGGTGCTCGAGATTAGCACTCCACATTATCGATAATTTCATACTTTCGGGGCTCAAGACTGACGCTAGTGCACAAGGAAGTTGTGCTTTAAAGTAGTCAGCAAATTTAATAAGATTATTGCTACAATTATTTATGATTTCCCTAACTTTCAATAATCTCGAACCTATTACTCGAATAAGTTGGAGCAAACATGGGCTGTAACCTAATGCGAACTTTCTTTATTCTAATGAGCCGTTCTGGTCAAAAATGATTAAAGATCGACTTTCAAACTGCTAAAGTGGGCGTCTCATCATCACCGCCACCATCACGAGCAGACACACAAAAGCCGCTAGCAACCCATGCTCCTCTGTTATATAACCATGAGAATAAATAAAATAAGCAGCCAAAATTAAAGTTATGCTAGAGACAAAAAATTATTAAATGCGAACAATTTGTAAAGGAAACGATCTAGTTACGCCCTTCCTTCATTCATTAATTTATTTACTCTTTGATGAATGTTGAAATCAGTGGTAAATCCTTTGCTTTAAATTTTCACCATTCAACAATCATCATCATTTCCAGCCACACAAAAGTCAAGTGACTAATGTTTCACTGCCATATAACCATAAGGAGTGAAAAAAAGTGAATTTAGATAAATTATTATTGAGATTTACGAGAGAGGGAGAGGGGTAGAGAGAGAATGAAAACCTTGCTACTATGAGTAAATTTATCAGGATAACTCACAGAAATGAGGCAAACTAAACCTCTCCACAACACCATTATGGCCAAGTTAGCATTCAGGCAAGGCGACATCAGCAACACATCTTCCTTGCGGATTTCACCGTATCACGTCATAAACAAACCGAACCTCGCAGCTAACGTTGCCCTACTAAGAAAAGAAAGTTACGAAGATGATTCTACTATACATCTGCAACAAGATCACCACTGAGCTCGATTCGCTGCCATATCGCTAAGGGTTTCTAACCAAGAACTGTGATGTGCACGAGGGCCCCATCCCGACAGACGAGTGGATCCTATACTACCCAATTTAGATGTAAGTGACTTTAATTGTTTCTGCCATGTCAAAATCTGCCCACCTTGGTTCTTACGCCAATTTGGTGCTGGATGAGATAACAGAGCTCTATTGGGCAATCGGAATGAGGGCATACGCAAAACGTGACCGAGCCAATGAAGTTGATGGAGCCTTATTTGCTTTTCTAAAGACGAGCACTTATTGTCAGATCCAAAAATACGTCTACGGATGTCAACGTTAGTTATTCGTTGTTGGTAACCGACATGTGCTATACTTCTCAAACAGCGATGATCGAATGCCTGTAAGCGTCTCAGATCATCAACTCTAAGAGGCCAAGTTTCACTAGCGTATAGTAAGACTGCGTGTACAGATGCATTGTAAACACGACCTTTAAGGCAAAGTGAAATATTCGCGTTTCTCCATAAATGACGAAGGTTCGAGAAAGCTACTCTAGCTTTCGCGATCCGTATTCTCACCTCGTCGACATATTGCCTACGTTATTGATAGAGCTCCCAAGATATGTAAACCTGTCGACTATGTCAAGATCTTCATTCTGCAGTCGCAACGTTGGAGTGAGTGGTGGGTGATCCTGTAACAGTATCTTACATTTAGAGGGTGCGAATTTCATACCGAAAGACGGAACAACGTTTGCTAATCTATTTAAGGTGGTCTGGGCAGCATGCTGATTGTCGAATAATAGTACGATATCGTCCGCATAGTCAAGATCGACTAGTTTATCTCCCGGGAGAACTTCAACTCCAGCGTCCTGAATGTGTGAGAGAGTGTTGTTCATAATAGCATCGATTACAAAATTAAACAAAAATGGGGAAAGTGGACAACCTTGACGAACACCACTGCTGGTTGTAAAGTAATGCGTTAATTCGTTGTAAACCTTAACGCGACCAGAAGTATTTGTTCAACAAGTATTTATTCAACAAAGAATAAATAAATTAGTGAATGAAGAAAGGGCGTACATGTGAGAGAAGATTTGTTCACAAAATGCACAACTAATAATAATGACGTCGTTTAATCCTTAATAGTATTAGGTAATGCACTTTTAATCGGTCACTGGTGTATGCAAAGCACGCCAATTGTCTTGGAGCACATTTTTTTAATTTATAACTCGAGATATTCAAATAAAACTCACTTTCACACGAATAAAAGCGCACTCATTGCGAAAATATTAATGCACCAAGCTTACGTGTGACCTCAACATCAAAACAGCTTCATAGGTATTATTTTTTCTCTTTCAGGCAAATGTAAGTATTCATTTTCACAACAACATACAATTAAGGCCTTTCACTTGAGAGCGGGATGATAAAATACCGAGACTTAAGGTCACAATGTAATATGTCTGAACAAGACACTCATGTATCACGAGATTACACAAATACAAGCATTCGTGCATAATTACATACATACGTGCACGTAAGAATGCATACATATACATACTTACATCAACATACACTCGTACAATGGGACAAACAAAAAGAAAATAGAAAAACTAATAATAATAATAAAATCTGTTAATGAAAAATATACTGATCTAAGACAAAGAATTGTTAGAAGGGTGATTAACGAAGGGGAAAATCTAATTCAGATGAAGAAACCTTGGCAACACTCAGAAATGATGCAATCTATACTTCTGCACAACACCATTATGGTGAAGTCAGCTTCAAGGCCAGGTGACAATTAATACAGATTCTATGCTTAACTAAGAAAATAAAGTTAAGATGATATGACTACAAATCTTCACCAAGATCACCCATCCTGGTAATAGAAAAGCGAAACGCGTCATTACGTGTGACCACCGGAAGATTTTGCTATGTTGCACAATTTGTTTGATACAATGGAATTAGTGTCTTTCTCAAGCTTGCAAATTTGATTTTAAAATTACAATTACCGGCGCAATTAATAGTCTTCAACTGTATAGCAGACGTGTAAACGCCCCGGCTGCAAGTAAATACCGTACGACGTTACAAAAAAGTTAAGAGCCGTAGATAATGAGAGACAGTTACTGTTGGTAGCTCTTATTAGGGCCGGAATTGCTTTCTCCTGCAAATGCCAATAAAGTTTGTCGTGTTGCAGTGTCTAGAAGTACTCCTAGACACTTAAGGCCGGCTCTGGTTGACTTCCTTCGTTGTGGAGTCGAAACCAGATAGGTGAGTTGCTGTGTGAATGCTCAGAATTGTCTTGTTGAAGGTCTGCGGCAACACCGTGGTGGCTGGCACACGTAGAAGTCCGATTAATAGATAATTGATACGTATGACTAGTTGTGCAGCAAAAAGAAGATTGGCGTGACTGAAGTCCAAGTGATTAGGTGACACAGCGTCCACATAGTCAGCGTAGGTAAACAGTCAAATATGCAGTGAGACAGCAATCACGCGTAGTGCACAGTAGGAAATGTCAAACGTGTGTGTAGCATGGTAAATGCACCGTGCTTATATATTCTTGCTAGAGTAAGCTCGTACGACATTGGTTAACGGAAAATTTCGCTTTTTTTAATTGGGACCGCGTAAATGAAATTTGAATTTCATCTAGGCAACATGTCGGCGAGTTGTTCTGAGCCATTACAGATGCATATGTGGCGAAAGCTAAAAAAGTTCATTTTCGTGATTGCATAAGAATGGTACAACCGACATTTTTAAGTCACGTCAAATGTATGTGAGATTACTCGAGGTGACAGTCTATATATAGTTCTGGCATTGGCGATTACTGGGTACTGAGAAGAAAAGAGTACACCGAGCCATCGAAGAGTTTGAGGAATACGATGTAACAAATCATAGAGCCCGTAACTAGAATGCGGCAGCCGATGCGCTCAGCAGAATTTCCGCTGTGCGAGTTTTTCTACTTAACGAAGTCTCTGCAGAACATGGAAATGATGCCGCGTGCCAGAAAATAGTCAATCCGTTAAAAATGGCAGAGGTGTTCAGCCTGCCAAACGGCCTAGTTGTGCGAAAAGAAGAATATAAAGTCCAATGATTTGTGCCGAAGTCTATACCAACAGAATTGATGGTCTTCTGGTATGAAACGGTGGGACATCCCGGTGCCTGACGCTCATTGAGACATTGCAGTCGCGATTGTACTGGCCTGGCATGTACAAAGAAATTCGTTGCTATTTTCAACAGTGTGTCAATGTTTAAAACAACAAAAAAGGAAAAATGTCACCTTGAGTGCTTTCATTGCTACTGCACGGAACCAATTTCTGCAAATTGACCTGGTAGGTCGACTGCCGGTGGCTCTAGGCGGGATAATCTATGATTTTTCCATGATCGTTAAGTTTTTACTACTGAAGAGAATCACAAATATTATGTAACATGCTTAGAAGAACGATGGCTCCGTCGATTTGGTGCACTACAAGTTATTGATACCGACCAGGGTGCACAGTTAGTCGAAAATTTAATCAGTGGTGCAAGGACCTTGACATAAAATATTCCCCGCGCAGCCATTTACCACTCGCAGACCAACACGACGGTTGAGCGAGCACACTGGGCGATGAAAGATGTATTGCGATTTTGGTGCCACGAGACCTCGGGATTCTGGAGAGACAAGTTAATTTTTTTCGAGTGAGCCTAGCGATTTACAGTATCAACAACTACAGGATTCGCTCACACAATCATGGTCTGTGGAGGGCATATTAGACTGTCAGGTGAACCCGTAAACCCAGAATACAACATAAAGTCCTCGCAGAAGTTTACGAATTAAGATGAAGCAGTCAGCACAATAATGGAAATAGCCTTGGAGACGCATAAGTAAATATAAATAATAAAGATTTGCATTTTGTTTTGTTAAATGGACGCGCTTTATACGAGCAACTACCTACAAATAAATGATCAGAAATAAAGCATTTATGCTGAGTTGAATAAAATGGCTTCTGACGGATTTGAAAAATTATTAAGAGTATTGTAAGCACAAATGAACACTTTGACTGCGGAGATAGGGATAATTTAGTCTCGGCTGGATGAAACACTTATAATAAATTCTGAGCGAATCCGCGTAAACGACCCAACCAATATAGGTGAAGCCAACATTAAAATATCGTGGTACAAGTTCGAAGCAAATCACGTGTAAATCAGAATTGCGCTCTCAGTTCTGTTATACTCTTAGGATCCAGCATTCTAGTATCGGGTATGCAAAATAAATACATTTCTAATTTATCCTACATACGTTCTAGAACTTCTTTATGGTCAGTTTGTTCTAAAGTTCCTAAATTCAATGTACCGACGCGAAAACGTAACCAAAATTAATGGAATGATAATTTACTTAAACTATTTTCGATATTTAGCAACGCCATATTTGGCTCAGTGAATTTATTAAATCTACCAGTCATGGCTTCGACAAGATAAGTAAAGTGAGGGAAAGGAGACGAATCAGAAATGAAGGCGCTTGCATTAGGCTGATTTCGCTTATCCACTTTGCGTGAGCGTTCTCACTATTAGAAAGTCTACAAACCAAGTCCGAGGTGTTATAGTCACTCATACGTCAGTAGCTAAAGATCCCCTAGCCGCCGAAACTGCCATTGCATCTGGTTCGCTTGATCTCAGTTCATCACTAACCATTTAACACAGTGTCACTGCGTAGTTAAAACGACCTCGAGGCTTCACATGAAAGCAGATGCTGGTTGAATACCATTAGACGTAGCAAGATGCAAGATATCAATACTCGAGGTTCTAACACTGGAAAGTTATACGGATATTTACTGTACGTATATAAAAACATGAAAACATGCATACATACATACAGAAACACATAAATACACCAATAAATACATATATACACATATACATGTATACGTAAACAAATATATACATACGAACATAGACACAAATAAACACACACACATGTATGCATACGGAACCACATAAATACATCCATTAATACATATATACGCACATACATGCATACATAAACAAATATATAAATACGCACATACATACAAATAAACAGACACATGAATGCATACATACAGACATACATAAATACATATATACAGACACATGCATACATACATTCATTCATACATACATACATACATACATACATTCATACATACATACATACATACATGCCTGCATGCATACATACATACATACATGCCTGCATGCATAAATACATATATACTTACGTACTTACACAAATGCATGCGTACGTAATACTTACATGGAGGCACAAATCTGGTATGAAATTTTGACAGAAAGGCAGATATAATTAAAGCAAAAAACTTACGAAGTCCAATAATAGTGCCTTCTTTTGGATTTCGAAATCTGCTTCGACTTTTTCCACCGCAGTCTTTTGTAATTTACTGGCCTGTTCAAGAAGGTTCTGGCAATTACGCTGCAAAGTCTATTAATTGTTGAACGGAAAGTGAAAAACAAGTAATGGAATAAATTAAAAGAGTAAAATGCGGTTTATTGTCATTTGTACGGTCAATTGATAACAAGGAATATATATAACGAGTGCAATATAATTTTGGGTGGTAATAAAATTATGTATTGTTGCATTTAACCAAGAGGACGGATATTAATCGATTGTTTAAAATTTAACTAAGTATTAAACATGGTTAACTGTTTTCTAGCAGACATAAATGGAGATCCAAGTCTCCTATACGATGGGTTTTAGAAGAAAAAAGCAGAATCTACCCGACTTCGTCAGAATGTGTGATTACCGAGGATGCTTACAAATAAGTCCCCTAGTAGGAATTCGTACTTGACTGATTAAGTAGCCGACATGACAAATGCCAATCATCTGCCACAACACCCTCGGTCTACCGCTTTTGAAGTTAAAACAGTTCATTGGAGTTGCCTAAAAATTAGCATGATGTTTGGGATGTGTAAGCGGCGCACTCAGACATTGTACATTGGCATTTATGCGCGATTGTAGATATATTGGGTGTACGGGAAAAACTGATCAACAGAAGCCACCAATGTTCAACGCATCAAATTTTCAAATTCTCATAACGTCACCCGGAAAATCAGCGATTTCGGAGCATATTTACGAAAAATTTCAAATTTCTACACAAATAAAATTCGGAAAAACTAGTAGAGATATAGAAAGACATTTGTATGGGCATAGAATATATCACTGACTCTAAATGCTGTTTGACAGGCCACAAATATTCAAGACTAACAATTTTACTCTAGTGTACTACCCTAACTAGACTATCCGTTAGACAACCCGACTGGTTACAAATTTAATTAGAAGCAGCTGCACATATGATATAATTATTACCATTAACAAGGCCCGAAAGTGCACAACTAGAAGAGTCTACAATACACACAGGATGAGCTGCTAACAGTGGGACACAGCACAACTCGTGAACAATATGTCGTTTAAGACAAAATATGGTAAAAAACACCCGTTCATACAGTATTTAATAACCCGAAAATCTAGTTGAAGCACAATCCAGATACCGGGCCTTCTTTAGACACAAAGTGAGGATCTACCTCATTCTCACACAGATGTACACCTATCCACACTCACATGTCGACACGTGACTAACCAAAAAATACGCGTACGAATGCTGAAAATAAATCAAAATCTGAATACCTTTAACCCAATAAATCAAATGAAAACTCATGACATGTTTAACCGCAGATAGGTATTCATTTTACTAAGTATTCACGAAATAAATTAACCTAGTTATTTACAATACACATGGACTGTAAATGAACACAAGGTCGCCATTTCCTAGTTGTAGTTTGAAAGCGCGTAAGTCTAACCTTTCAAGTTGCAAAATACGGAATCAAATGCTTCCAGGTTCAAATCCTGATCGCCGTCCAATATGGGCTGAACTTCTGATAGATAAATTGTATCCGCTATATCATGTTGGTCAGGTCTGACTTTTGACATCATCGATTCAATATTGGCAAGCATTGCTAACAGCCTCCAATAGCCTAAGTAAAGTCGTTGGACCACGTGTGATGCGACAGCATTTACTACCAAAGGAATCGCAGACGTTTCCCAGCACATTAAAAGACAATTATTTTGGGCAGATGGTGTTCGTCAGCTTTTGGCTGCAGGCCATCTAGGAGAATGATGACTTCAAATCCAAATCATCCATACCCAAATAGGAATGGGCAACCATTGTACTCTTTTATAACCCACAGATAACTATGATTAATACAACAAATAATGATTCCACACTGTACCAGCCAGAGCGTAGTACAAAAGGAGTCGACTCATCTGTTGAGATTTTTCGAGTCAATCAGCAAGTAAAAGTTGCTTTAAATGAGCCTAAATTTTCAGATCCCACAGAATGAAAAATGAGGACGATGATAGCTGAAAAATTTCAGTGCGAGTTCGGTTACAACTTATCTGTTTCGTCTGAAAGCAAAAGAAATTATATCTGCGGATTTAACCTTTAGTAGTCTCGCCTACGTTGTTCTGAATTGCAATGCATGCAAGTGAGAGCCACGTATCTTATTTTCTATACTCTATAAATGCTATATCGATCAAATCAATCTGTATTCAGTTTGCCGTTGTGCTCTAGTGACGACCATAGAAGGTCGAAATGCATTAGCACATGTGACAGATGGTAGTTTTGCAGTTGAACGACTGGATAAACGCAGGATTGGTGCCTATCTCAAGCACACAAACAGAATTAAAGATATATAATTACCATATGCGCAATCAATACTTGTTTATTTCACTTATTGCTTGTCAATTTGAAGGACTTTTTAATGTGAATGTTTAGAAGTCGTGCACTGACAAAATAATAAAACAATAAAGAAAGTGCGAAATGACCAACTGGCTATTTTCTATATTTTGTTTTTGATATTGCCAGTATGCTGATTTTAATGTCGTCATATGAACTAACCATAAAGCACGATCTCTTTCGAATGGTAGCCACGTTTAGGCTAGCTTGTAACCGATAGTATAGATCAAGGCAGTCAACACCTCATAAGGATGGAAGTTTTGCGATACTCATATTCAATTGTGGGCTGTAAAAGAACTCTAGGTAGGCTATTTCTAGTGAAAATGTTATAAAGCAACACAGCGAAGACAGGAAATAAACTGTAATACAGATGTCGTGTTGATTTATACTTTACTTTGCTCAATGTGTATGTTGCAAGAAAGTTTAAATAGCCAAATTTCTTTATATTGATTAGAAAAATTTATAAACTAGATCCACGTCCTCATGAATTATTAATCTTCTTTTCATACCGGAGTGTTCCTGGTTTTACAGAAGTGAATAATTGGCTTTCTGAAAGAAGATGCAAAATTTTTTGCACGGATGATGATGATAGTGCTAAGTTTAGCCTAAGGGATTTCAGTGGAATAAGTGAAGCATCGGAAAGTGCTAGACTACAGGTAAAAATTTCGGCAAGATTGACAATAAAGGAAACGATCACTAACTTATGCATCAAAATTAAACTGCTCTCTACTTCAGATAGACAACCCGCCCAGACCCATTTTATAAAACCAATCCATTATTGAAAGTAAACTTACCAAAAATTCGCCACGCAGCTTAGCATCCAATATCTCAGCCTGTTGAGAGGCACGTGTTGTCAACTCTCTCGCTTGTCTCCGCTCAACGGTAGCCAGAATACGAAGTTCTCGTAGTACTTGTTTTCGTGCACGCCTTTAAATCAAATCATTTGAAAATACGTAGTACAACATATGAGAAGCTTTAGACCAACTCGAGATGACCAAAGCTACTTCATCCATTTAAAAAACTTTAGAGTTTCTCTACTCTCCATTATTTAAAAGTGATAAAAACTAATACGTATTGGACATGACAACAATGTTTATCGCGACATTACATATACAAAAAATAAATTTTAGCTTAAAGATAGCTGCAAGAAGCCCATTTTGCATATGATAACAAGAAATATACATTTCCGATGACAGCATTCAATTACGAATTTTAATTTCGTTTAAAAAGGAGATGGTTGACACCCTCGGTACGTATGTATTAGGTGTTGCGAACCAAGTAACAAATTAGTTCAGTTGTGACCAGAAGGATAAACCAAAGGCAGCATGAACTCACAATATATAATATATATACCGAGTCTGTAAAGGATACTAACACTATGGCTATTGTGTTAGTAACCGATACCAACATTATTGTACCGAAAAGGTACATGGTACTAACACTATGGTTTCCGAGTCGGCACATGATATCAACCTGATGGATATCAATTTATGCTATAGTTCACCGAAATTGAGAATTACAACAATTTCTGAACACATACATGCATGCATGCATGCATACATACATACATACATACATACATACATACATACATACATACATACATACATACATACATACATATATGCATACATATATACATACATACATACATACATACATACATACATACATACATACATACATACATACATACATACATATATGAATACATACATATATGAATACATACATACATACATACATACATACATACATACATACATACATACATACATACATACATACATACATACATACATACATACATATATACATACATATATACATACATACATACATACATACATACATACATACATACATACATACATACATACATACATACATACATACATACATACATCAATACATACATACATACATACATACATACATACATACATACATACATACATACATACATACATAAATATATAAACAAAATTGAAAAAGGAGACCAATTGTTCCATCCATTCGGTTTCAAAAGAACCTATGCCAGACCTAATAATTTGAATCTGTTCGTCTCTAGACAGAGATATTTTAGTGGGAGCACGATTAGGAATAATAGTATCTGACCAGTACATGTTCGTCCAACCTGCATTGGAGCCATTCGCTGGAGTTGCCTCGGTGGACTAGCGAACAGGACGCAATCGGTGTTACGTTAGAAGGCTATATTGTGTTGGCACATCAAAAAAAGACCAATGAGAACTTCTGGGCTCATATTTTTTATCTTGATTTATCAAACCGAGTGAATACGTCGAATTACGACTGTTCAGGCACTTGCTGATATACTTGGCCATCTCCCAAGTCTCCGCAGTGTAAGGTAGAACCGATGTACTTCATTTGAAGACCTTGTAACCATTAACTAAATGCAGTGTTAAACAAAGATTATTTAACACCGCATTTCCAGTGGTTAGTATGAACGATGTTGAAGCCTTCGGAAGAAAGGGACGAATACGCACCTAGCCTGATCGAAGACAAAACAGATGCATACTGGAAAATGGTGATCAATCGGATCATTGCGAAACGGATAGTGCAAAGCAGCAACCCGCGAACGCAACTCGCGGAAATTCATTATGATTTAAGACAGTTTTGAGCTTTGTGCGAACTTCGGGTCTCTATTCCTTAGATGGATACTTAGCCAAAAAAGTAATCTGCCAAAAATAAGTCTTCAAAAATACTGTGAAATTTGTTTTAAATGCAACAAAATGCGCATACGGATCTATTTGCACTGCTGGTCGTTGGTAAATCTCAACAGGCTGCTGTTCCAGAACAACCTGTTTGGTGCTTGTTGTAATCACTTCTCCGTCAACGGTGAATTGGCGAGTCCGCGTTCTAGTTTGATAGCCGCTGGGACGACGAACAAGCTTCTGGAAATAGAAGAAATTCAGATGAATTTTTAGTAAATAAATGCCATAAAATGAAGACAAAATCTTAAAAATAAAAGCAAACACGGGATGGGGTGTTTTAAAGCATAAAAACAACAGTTCTCAGACAGGCACAAGGAAAGTAATTATTTAAATCGAAGTTGCGATCTTGATGTAAACACCAGTCGCATTATGTAAATAAATTCTCCAATATAAACTAGGCATTGTATAATGCATAAAAGGCAACTAATCCAGTAGACCGGTTTCGTCCTCATTGGGAACTCTTCAGATATTGTCTAGAATTTGGCGTTGGGAGTTCCCAATACAGACGAAATCGATCTAATACCTTATGCAATGCTTAGTTAGTACCGACAAATGTATGCATGTAATGAAGCTAATGATTACATCAAGATCGCAACCTAGACTTAAATAATTGTTATTATCGCCCGCGGAATCAATGGTCGTTTAAACAAGCCGAAAGTTTACTTCCGCGGCAGGATGACTCAGTGGTTAGAGCACCAGATTCCGAAGCAGACGTGCCCAGGTTCGTATCCTGTCCGCGGCAAATTCTGGCCAGTACTTGATGAGTTCCCAATAAGGACGAAACCGGTCTACTTGATGAATTGCCTTTACTACACTATACAATTCTTAGTTTATCCTGACATATGAAAGTAATTAATGGGTCAGGTGTTTATATGAAGACCGCAACCTTGATTATAATAATGGTAAATTAAACAGAACAATTTACCATAAATCAACATGGTCTGCACAGTATTTGCATTACAGCAGTTTTGTGCCATTTCAATATAAATTATCAACAGTTCGTGGTTGCTTTTCAAGAATTGACAGGTTGGTTAGTCAAGATTCTAAAGAAAATGAATATAATAAATCAATTAACGATTTAATGTCTAATGGCTATCCCAGACAATTAATTGAATCAATTATTAAAAAGGGAGTTAACCAGAAACAGACGTACTATGGGCCAGAAAAGAAAACCGTCTACCTAAACATCCCATTTAAGGGGATGCAGTTTCCCGAATGGCACAAAAGAAAGTTGGAGCAGCATTGACACGCACATTTAATGCAGCCAAACTACGAGTGTTATTTAGGGTAACACACTTGCCTTTACCAACAATCAAAGAGAAACAGCCGTTAATGTCGATATCAAATATTATTTACCAATATACATGCGCAAGTTGTCAATCAACTTACGTAGGCCGATCGACCAGACGGTTAATTACTCGAATGAGAGAACATTGCAACTTAAACGCCTGTTTTTAATCAAATGGTGAATACACGTCTGCTATTGCGCAACACATCATCGAAACATCGCACGTATGTTCTTCAGACGTAGCATTCAAAGTAATTACTAAATGCAAAAACAAAAGGGAGCTAGCCACATACGAAGCCTTATGGATAAAAAAATTGCAGCCAGATTTATGTAAGCAGAAGAAGCACGTACAAGCATTGAGCTTGAACTGGATGTGACGCACGCAATTTGATTGGTTTCAGTTTTTCACACTCTCTCTATGTTCACATATTTCTATCCTGTTTTGCTTTCCAATTTATGTATTAAGGTATGTTCATTAGTAGATATTTGAGAAGACAATGCGAAAGAATTGTTTCTTATATCTTAATAATTTTTTTTGATTTGCACACAGGAAGGGTACTATATATATATATATATATATATATATATATATATATATATATATATATATATATATATATATATCTGCAATTTATAACACATCAATGAAACCTCGCACGTATGATCTCCGAGCGTGACATTAAGATAATTGCCGAATGCATTAACAGAGATTAGTTACATAATATGAATATCGGCGGATAAGCAAACTGCTGCCTGATTTATGCAAGTATAAAACACATGTTCATGCATTGAGCTTGAACTAGAGTTGATATAAGAAATTGATTGATTTTTCCGTTATTTAACACTCTCTCCAGGTTTACATTTCTCTATTTTTTGGCCTTTAAATATATGCTTATTTGTAGATACTTATGAAAGAAATGACAAAGGAAGTGTTCTCGTAACGAATAAAATTTCTTCTTCATAACTTTGCACATCGAAAGGATAACTTAATAGGTATTCCTGTCATTTCCTTCTATCTTTTAAAAAAAATCGTTTACTGTTGACTTTTATTTTAATCAAGGCAATATGGCAGTGAAGCATGAGTTATAAAAGGCAGTTGTATTCCTGCCTGTGATGATAACGATGCTGGAACTATCACTTAACAGCCATTTTCTATTGTTTGAGGTTTCGAAATAGGCCGTTTTTACAAAGTATCACCGCTAAAGAACCTTGTCATGAAGACTGATTTTGTTGATTCGAGTACGATTCTAGAAGACTCCTTACACCAACCTGCTCACAACGCAACTGATGCACCTCGAATGGAGGACTGGAACCGCAGAATAACAGACCACTTTCGTGGGAGGATACTAATATTCGCAATGTGAACAACTTAATAACGATGCAACATACCCTCACCCACAAAGAGACTGGAATTGGAGAAAATTCATGTATAAATCTAGTCGCACACAAGGCCCAAATGATAAGCTTTCCTAGCTCTACCTCGTTAGAATATGCCCTTTTTGATCCAACCGTGCAGGAGATTTCGATTTCGCTGGAAGTCTATACGCATGCATGTATACACCTGCGAGTTGTATGTGCGTAATCTGTGTGTATTTCAGTTTCCATGCTTAAAGAACTGACGGGTGAATCATTAAATACACCAAAATGCTAATTTTCTAAAAGCTTTAACGGCCCTCTTGTTTTTTGATTGTTGCTATGTCCTCTCCTATGCAATACACTTAATTTATGTAAACGATACATATCTGCGCACCGCTATGTGTGTAGAAAATGTAAATGGTTGTCTACTATACCAGCTGCACCTGACAAAATAAGTATCGTTGATGAGATACTGTTACTTGTGCAAACATGATTATTTCAATATTAAGGTTCTTTTAATGATCTACTGTCAATACCCTGGATTCACTTTTTACAATAGCATGCTCACGACTTGAAGTATCAAATGACTATTTTTTTTAAAAATTGATTGTTGTTAAGACACTTATCATAAATATTGAGTTGACACTGTTTATGAGAAACGTATATCCGTTTGATGACATTGATGCTGGTAATTAACTTTGCTGGCCGCCTATCAAGTAAGTAGTTGCCTTATGGTTGGTGAAGACAATGTTGTCATCGCCAAATGAGCGAAATATAATTGAACGTTTACGCGCAATGTAAACCCTATTGACGAATTTGCTTTTGCATTGTCCACAAATGTGCTCTTACTGTAGCCACCAAACTGATATAATGCGGCTATTGCAAGTCAGCGTGGAAGCATCATGTCCAGTGAAATTTGTGCAGAAGCATTGATTGCGTTGGTTCGGGTACGAATGTTACAGTTAAAAACCAGCAACAGCAGCACAATTTTGTCCCATACAAACGGGGGGGGGGGGGCAGTCATTATTTGTCATCTAGAATTCTGCTTTATTGTGCGATAACTATCATGTCAATTGGGTAGTGATGGAATGTGACACACGAAGCATGACAGACAGACAAGGTACGTTTCAGATACTCATCATCATCATCATCATGTACAGCCGTACAGTAGCCAAAAGTGACTAATATTTCACTGCCATATAAACCAAAGTGGTTCATGCTTATATGTGGACTGTAAAAGAACACTAGGGCGCCCATTCCTGGTGCGGTTCAAATACTAAAGAAAACCTAAAACACTGGCTCTGCAAAATTAGACATTCTGGGCAGACAGTGCAAGTGAGACTTGAGTGCCAGTAAATTTAAAGTTAGAACAACTCTGAAAAAAATCCACTACAACCAGAAGAAATGTTTTTCGACGACTAGTTAAATAAAATGGGATTGGTGTTTACTTCAAGCTCGCAAACTTGATTTAAATAAATATTATGGCCAAGTCAGCTTTAGCGCAAGGTAACATCAGTAATACAGCTTCCTTACGGCTTTCACTGTATCACGTCATAAGCAAGCCAAACATCACAGCTAACTTTGCCCTACTAAGGAAATAAAGTTACGATGATTCTACTAGACATCTGCAACAAGATCGCCACTAAGCTCGATTCGATGCCATATCGTTAAGGGTTTCTTACCTAGAACTATGATGCGTACATGGAACCCATCCTGGCAGACGAATGGGTCCTATACCACCCAATTTGGATGTAAGTGATTTCAACTGTTTCTGCCATGTCAAAATCTGCCCACCTTGTTTTTTACACCACTCTGGTGCTGGATAAGAGAATAGAGCTCTGCTGGGCAATCGAATTGAGGGCATACGCAAAACGTGACCGAACCAACGAAGTTGATGGAGCCTTATTTGTTTTTTCTAATGAGCACTTATTGGTAGATCCACAAATATATCTACGGATGTCAACATTGATTATTCGTTGTCGGTAACCAACATGTGATATGCTTCTCAAACAATAACACGTTTGAATGCCTGTAAACGTCTAAAATCATCAACTCTAAAGGGCCAAGTTTCATTAGTGTATAGTAAAACTGCGTGTATATATGTATTGCAAACACGACCTTCAGGGCAGAGTGAAATAATTGCGTTTCTCTGAAAATGGCGAAGAATCGAGCAACAATACAAAATTAACGTACTCTTCGTGAGTTTCACGGCTATGTGGCAGTGAAGTTGATTGTTTTCTGTGCTATCTTACAATAGTGAGAATTGTGTTCCGGCCTTATGCAGACATTGGCGCTAGCCGTCTTCCTCTTTAATTAACCAGAAGTGCATATCAAAACGGTGAAAGATGACAGGCGTCAGCGGGATTGGTTCGAACCTAATTAGCAATCAAGGAGAGAATACTTGTAACACTTTACTAACAGCCAGGTTCATAATAGCGTTGCCAGTATCATTTTTTATGGCTCAGGACCAACAGAAAACCAAATTTCAGACAAGTTTACTGTAAATTGCTTCATTTTATGATAAAAAGTATCTCACCCTTGGCTTTGGGCTAGTTTGATTCGGCCGCTGCATTTCTACACGTTTGCTAGAATCACGCGTGTCAATTACTTCGGATCGATAATTGGCTGAAGTATCAGGAATTTCCACTAATGCGTTTTCCTTTTATTGTGGAAGAAAAAACGAGACAAGCTTATTCAGTTAAACAAAGATAGACAGGTAAATATAAAAAATAGCATAGTTGAATCATTTTCACAAAACGTGACCAGAAAAGCATGTGACGCTGAATCTCACAAACTATCGTACAAATTGCCTCCTTGTAGACAATCAAAAAAGCTCGTTAATCGTGTTTGCACTGCGCGTAGCTGCTCAATTACATTTGGCTCAATTGGCGATGAAACATGTCCCATACCAAATGAAACACAGGTAGACAGGCTGCCGCGAAGTTTTACACTCAGGTACCCAGTGAATTGAGAATTTGTGCAGACGCACCAAACCACCAAAATAAATAGGAAATAAATTTAGTCCATCTGTTTCGAACAATAAACATCTATTATTCGTTTGCTTAATCACGAATATATATTTCATTTATATACATCCTGGGTTTTCGATTGTTTATCTGGGTGGAAACTAGTATGACTCGGTTTACTTCCATTTCCATTCAAACAAGAAATAGATGTAAACCGAGTCAGACTAAATTCTACCCAGATAAACAATAGAAAACCCAGGATGTATATAAATGAAAGATTGTAAAGTGATGTTTAGCAGTCTATATATATATATATATATATATATATATATATATATATATATATATATATATATATTCCTACATAAAAACTAAAAAAATAAACAATAGGTTTATTGTGGATAAAATGCCAATTAACACATGTAAATGCCTCCAATTGTAAAATTCACTGGGTAATTTTCAGTTTAATTTATATTTATTTCGAGCAATAATATATGTGAGTTGTTATTATTTACGGGTCGACTTTTAATTTTGTGCCGGTGCGTTCATGTGTAAAAGTAGGTGTGATTCGCATTGTAGGATTAAGAATTGCATGAGATCTGGTTACTCTCCTATGAATAAATTGTGCTAAAGCAAGGCCCTTGTTGGTCAGCATCATCAGCTATTTAGCTCTAACTGAAAACAAACTGAATAAGGATTTACAGAATCATCATCATCATCATCATCATCATCATCATCATCATCATCATCATCATCATCATCATCATTATCATCATTATTATTATTATTAATAATAATATTACCATTACCATTACTATTACTATCACTAGTTTATTACTTACATTGCTAATATTAGCATACTATTACTAATAATATTACTACAGCATACATTACTAAAACTATTATTATTATTAAGACCAGAAATACAATACAAATAAGAAACTCAAGTACGTTACAATTTACATCTTTCTGTTATACCATAGGTGACAATAATAATACAAACAATGAAACATTTAAAAAATAGAACACTAGCAAAAAACATTGAAGGAGAATAATCAAATCTAAGATATTGACATACACTGCAAAAATGATCCCTACGGACACCCAAGCATACACCAGCACATACTAACAGTTCAACGCTTAATTAACAGCACACTACACGTGTAACTTCTGCAGGTAAATATAAAAAACTCAAAATCACACTAGTGAGCACACGTTTGCATAATTAAACAAACATTGATTGCGCGGGCGGAGACGACAGTTATTTAAAACAAGGTTGCGATCTTGATATAAACACGAGTCGCATTATATACAGATATTGATTAGTAGAATCTAAGCATTGTGTAGTGTAGACAAGGCAATTCATCTAGTAGAGCAGTTTCGTCCTAATTGGGAACTTATCACGTACTGCCTAGAATTTGTTGTGGACAAGGCTCGAACCTTGGCACGTCTGCGTTTGAGTCCGATGCTTTATCTTCTGAGCCACCCTACCGCACGTTACACACAATTTACAGTTATATAATAACTTGTTTTGGTTAGCCATTCCTTCAGATGGTGCCTTTGTGGTATCTCTTTAGATCTAAAGTTCCAACTAGCCACCTCCAATCGGTCATTAGAGAAAGGAGAAAAAATAAAAGTTAGTATATAACTGAAAACTGTGTGGTTCTACTGTGTAAAATTACATGTAATTAATCTGGTCGTAAAGTCCATCCCCTCCTCAACGTGGTACGACGGTGTCAACCATGTCTCGATGGCCGATCGTACATGGGCTAACGGGGCTATGGCGGTGGTGTCACCAGGGCGTGGTGGATTTCCGACCGGCAATCGGATCTCCTATAAAATACCACATGAGCCCGACGACGGCACCATGACTCGGCGTGTGTTCCCCGCCACAAAAGGGCTCAACAGCCACAGGATTACATGGACTCCTGGACAGTACCCCGTACTTCCGAATGGCGAATGAGCTCTCAACAGCCACCGGCAACCATGCAACTTACTGCTGCCTTGCAGACTGCGCTTGGATGTGCAAAGGCTAGAGGTGCGTCCTCGATCAAAAAGCCGAGTGGTGAGGGGACACCACTTGTACCAAATTCCCAAGAAACTCCATGAAATGTCACATGGAGCCGGCTTATCCTCCAAAAGGAGTCAGCCGCAGTAAAGTAAAGTAAAGTAAGGAATGGCGGTGCAGTGGATAGAGTTAGACTGCAAAGTATAAGTGCTCAGATTCGAACACCGTCCGCAGAAAAATCCGGAACATCTCGTGATGAGTTCCCAATAAGTATGAAACCGGTCTATTGCATATATTGCCTTTTCTACATTATAAAATGGTTAGTTTATACTGGCAAATATATGTATATAATGGGAATAGTGTGCAAATAAAGATCGCAACCTTGATTTAAATAATAACGAATACAGACTACCCAATAGAAACCAGTGAGAAGTATAACTAATGAAATTTATTTGAGTCAAATTTTTAGCTTAAACTATCATTTGTTACGTGGGCGGCGATACCGTTTGATATGATGATCAATGTTGCAAACTAGATATAAACACATGACCCATTAAGTACAGACATTTGTTACTATAAACTACGAATTGTATAGAGTAGAAAAGGCAATTCAGTCAGTAGACCGGTTTCGCCCTTATTCAGAACTCCCGTACTGGCCAGAATTTGACGCGGACAGGGCTCGAACCCGGGCACATCTGCTTCGAAATCTGGTGCTCTAACCACTGAGCTACCCTGCCGCACACTGCACACGATTTTCAGTTATATACTAAATAACGGAACTCGGTTAGTCTTTTTGTAGGTGGAGCTCAGGGTGGCTTAATGGTTAGAGCCCCAGATTCAAAAGCAGACGTGCCCAGGTTCGAGCCCTACCCACGGAAAATTCTGGCCAGTACGTGATGAGTTCTCAATAAGAACGAAACCGGTCTACCGGATGAATTTTCTTTTATACACTGTACAATTCTTAGTTCATACTGACATATGCAAGTAATTAATGGGTCAAGTGCTTATATGAAGATCGCAACCTTGATTATAATGATTGTTATCACCGCCCGCGCAACAAACGTTGGCTTGATTATAGTAATTTTTAGTTTCTCAACAATTTGGCTTACTTATCTCAAAAAACCTTCCTCTTAAGTATTTAAAGCCTGTCAAAGATCACGGATATTATCAATAATATTAAATGTAATAGTTAACGGAATAACTGC
>JAQBSW010009692.1:0-27594 GCA_029291075.1 Eudiplozoon nipponicum
GTATCTACAGCTATTATTCTGGATTCGTTAATATTTTTGTTCATTCAATCCCAATTGTATATTTGTCATAAGCAATCCCTCTCTTAGCTATGCCTGCCTATATTTTGCGCAATTTAGACCACTCCTTTTTCTTAACGTCATGTGGTGTGTCATCTTTTTCACTGTGAGTGTGTCCGTAATTGACGGATGTGTCGTATTTTGCGAAAAATAGGCTATTTTTAAAGGCCCGTTGGTTATGGTTTTGTTCCAGTCCAACTAGGTTTTTTTGGAATTCAAATTTGCACGTTTTATCAAGAGTTTAGCTAATTATTTAAACAGTTTTAGTTGCGAAGAACTAATATATATGCAAGTATGTATTAGGTGTTGCGAACCTAGTAACAAATTAGTTCAGTTGTGACCAGAAGGATATACCAAAGACAGCATGAACGGAAAGTATAATCTCATGCACATTCGTCTTCGTGCTTACTGGCGACTCATCAGTAGGAGCCGGTATTACGCCCTTTAACGACTATATATTTGGGTGAAGAATGTGGAATAATAGGACGGTACAATCTCCTAGACGAATGTGTAAACCTGCAATAGTGAAGCTAACATCGTATAAAGTCTTCGACAATGCGACTTCAACGCTAACTCACACCATATAATATATATAATATATACGTATATATATATATATATATATATATATATATATATATATATATATATATATATGTCGAGTCTGTAAAGGCATATTAGCACATTATGGCTATTGTGTCAGTAGCTGATACCCACATTATATTACCGAAAGGTACATGGTACTAACATGATGGATATTAATGCATGCTATAGTTCACCGAAATTGCGAATTACAACTATTTTTGAACACCTGTTACTCCAGTAAATCCATATACTCTGGCCTTGATCGATATCAGTTATCATATTTCGCGGTAAGCATGACATCATCCAATTCAATATATAACAGTTAAATACTGTTTGTTGCGAAGATTGTACCGTCCTATTATCCCACATTCTTCACTCAAATATATAGTTGGTTAAAGGGCGTAATACACGATCCTACTGATGAGTCGCCATTGAGCACGAAACGAATGCGCATGAGATTATACTTTCCGTTCATACTGTCTTTGGTTTATCCTTCTGTTCGCAACTGAAATATTTTGTTACTAGGTGTGCAACACCTAATATATACTTGCATATATATGAGTTCTTCGCAACAAACAGTATTTAACTGTTATATATTTAATTGAATGATGTCATGCTTACTGCGAAATGTGATAACTGATATCAATCAAGGCCAGAGTGTATGGATTTACTGGAGTAATAGGTGTTCAGAAATAGTTGTAATTCTCAATTTCGGTGAACTATAGCATACATTGATATCCATCGTGTTAGTTCCACGTACCTCTTCGGTATTATTGTGTTGGTATCGGTTAGTGCCACAATAGCCTTTACAGACTCGGTATATATATTATATAGTGAGTTAGCGTGGAAGTCGCATTTTTGATCCTTAGCTTCACTACTATAGGTTTACACATTCGTCTAGGAGATTGTAACATCCTATTATTCCACATTCTTCTACCAAATATATAGTAGGTAAAGGGCGTAATACGGGCTGCTACAGATGAGTCGCCAGTAATAACTAAACGAATGTGCATGAGATTATACTTTCCGCTCACGCTGTCTTTTGTTTATCCTTCTGTTCACAACTGAAATAATTTGTTACTAGGTTTGCAACACCTAATACATTCTTGTTTAGGTTCTTAATTGCAATAATTTCAAAGCCAGACGCATTTATTCTGTTTTGGCATTGTCCAGAACTGAAAGATTTTACCTACTATCATTATGACCTGTGAGCAGTACACGTTCACAGATTGCTGATTTTTGTGCAGGAGCTGCACCACTCTTTAATAGATTATGAGGGAGATGCTGATTTATTCTAGATTCAAACTTCTTGTTTGATCTGCTGATGTACTAAGCGTTTGTATACAGACAAAGGTGTTGACATCACAGAGAGGCTATCTCATTCATTGATGAAAATGGGCTCTAGTCGCCCGAAATACTTTTCTTTTGAAGATCTCAGCTGGAAGATCACCTATAAAGGGAACACAGAGCGTAATTCTCTTTGGTATTTTGTTTTCCTCCAAATTGGTCTCAATTTTGTTGCGTTGCCTCAAAAAGAGTGGAACGTTATGCAAATGGAGTGGTCTAAATTGCGCAAAACAAAGACAGACATAGCTAAGAGTGGATTGGTTACGACAAATGTACATTTAGGATTGGATGAGCGAAAATATTAAAGAATCCAGAATAATGACTGTAGATACTAATAGAAAAAAGAATTATTAATACATGTTATTTCATACGTTTTTTCCTCAATATTTTAAAATGGTGAAATAAAATGATATATATATATATGGTTATATATATATATATATATATATATATATATATATATATATATATATATGCAATTGGGTATTTGCTTTTTCATACCTTTTAAGAAACTAATTTAATTATGACCAGAAGGATATCAAAAACTTGTCATAGATGAAACGTGTAATCATATGCATAAACCGTTTCGATTTAGTTGTGGCACATCAGTTGAGATACGAACAACGCCTTATAACTACTCTCTATGGTAAAGTTGGATGATAAAACCTCTTAAAGGATACTGAAGTAGTTCTACAATTCACTTCATATAAGGTTCTTGTTAATGCGACTACAAATTTAACTACCTGCATATAATATATACAAAGTCTGTAAAGATTAGCAACACACTGGTTTTAAAAGTACTGAGACTGTAAATGTTAAAAATACCTAGACTGTCGATGATACTATCACTATGGTTCTAAAACTACCGCGGTTGTGCTTTTTGGTACATTAACAGATTTGTAAATAAACCAAATTTCACTACAATTGAGATATATTACTAATTCTGTAAACGTGTTAATCCAGAAAAATCCATCTTTTCTGGTGTTAATCGACATCAGTTATCACATTTCACAGTAATCGTGACATCATCCAATTAATTCTATAATATTTTAATATTTTCTCTTGTGGTGAGCAAATCTTTTTTTAATTGTTCGTTAGTTATTGCGCTACTTAGTCAAATACTAGTACAAATAATAACAGCAGGATATATTAAAGGTAATACGAACGAAAGGTAATATCTGATGTACACACCCATTTCGTATTTATTGGCAGCATAACTTTTATTCAGTCTTGTACCTATTAAAATGAAATGTGATTGGTGTTTATCACATGAAGACAATAGTTGCCGGTCGTAATGTATAATGGATTGTACACTAGAAATTGTATTCATATTCTATTTAAACGAACCTCCTCGGGGTGAGAGCCGCATTTTTGATAATGCTTATCTTGCATGTACATTGCTGTGTAATTAGATTTTTACAGTTTTATTTCGTGCATTGTTGATAACTACTTTACGTCAAATTGCGTAAGGCCTTACACCTGACGTTTAAATTGTGTGCAACTTGTTCAATAAAATGGATCGGGGAATTATCTCAAATAGCACTAAATGACAATACCACTTCAAATTAATCGTAGGCAATAGAAAAATATATTGCATTATTTAAATTCTACTAATCATTTATCGCTGTTTGTGTACAGTTTTTTTTATTTTTTATTATATAAAATAGTTACAATTTCAAAAAATGTCCCGAAATCGGGCTGTTACCATATATTTCAGTGCCGATTTGAAGCCTGCATGAAGGTAAATGAGAGTCTTTTTGTGTAAAATATGCATTATTAATTTTTCATATTGCTATGTTAAAGCGAATATCTGAACTCATACAAAAGGTTCATATAATTATTTTAATTTAAGCTCTAAATTGGAATAACATACTCAATTTTATCAATTTTATTTTAACTACCGATATAAAATCTATACATTCCAATTATTTTGATAATTGTAATTAATTAAATATTCCAATTTCTCATGAAAATATGAATGAAAATAGCTTTATTAAACTATATTAAAGTTTACGGATATTATTTAAGTTCCCAATTTACACCTAAGTAGAAAGTCTGATAGCATTGAATATGTGTTTTATGAGATGTTATCGTTATGATTTTAAATTTACTATTCAAATATTACCTAAAAAGTAATGTTTCAAATCTTCTGTTTTAGTTTTATGTTAAAAATCATCTCTTCTTGGTCATTTATTGTAACTTGGTATTAAAACTACAGCTGCTGACTGAATTTGTGTTTATTAAACGGATTATATATATATTTATTTATTTATTTATTTATTTATTCATTTATTCATTTATTTATTCATTTATTTATATAAACTCATTTCATTTAATTAGTTAAAAATGGAGAAATAAGCCTAAATATTCTCCCTTCAAATAGATGTAGCTTAGTGAACCTCTTGGTGTTCGAAATAAATGGTTATTACAACCAATTATAATATTATTCCTCTACGGAGTCAATCTGCCAATATGTATATTTGCGTGAAATTCAAAAGTATTTATAAATTGTATAAATTTACAAGTATTTGCACGTAGTAATTTTAGCCTACTCAATATTTTCCTAAATGCAAATGAATTTTGCGCAATTTATTTCAAAACTGTTTTCTTTAGTATGTTAAATCCTGTTAAACCTCGTATATCAAAACGTACACATAGGTATATTTTTATTTCAGTTTATGCATTACGTTCATCGTTTCTGAGTATTCAAATGGGCATATTTTGTGAATAAAAATTAAAATTTCTAGACTGCATTTACGAATAAATGGTCAATTTGTTTGTTCAACAGCAAACAACATTATCAAAATCAAACAGTTATAAACATCATGGGTTTCCATTTAATTAATGAAATGAATAGCTGTTAGAATTGAAGTTTTATGTGTATTTTTTCGACAGTTGCTCAAGAGTTTGCAATTGATTACGTGTTGACTTCTGAATAAGTGTGGAAATACCTGTGTACGAGTGGGAAATTTTCTCACAGACCAACCGAGTGATATTTAATATTTGGTTAATTGCGATTTTCCGGGTATAGTATTTTAAAAGTTTTTGACTCCGTGAGATATTTTGCTTGTGGACATCAAAACAAATTACAGTGGAACTTGCAACAAATTTTAGCTGTGTAGACATCATTCCAACTGTAATCATCGCCCGAAATTTCAAAACTAAATCAATCAATAATTCTTCAATTTCCAAACCACGCTTAGTCACCAGGAGAGAAAAATGCACTTCATTGACTAATTGAAATGGCAATCAAAGCATGCAAAATAAAACCATTTGTGCATTAGTCCAAACATAGAAAGCCTTATAAACATTTATGTATTGACAGAAATGTAACCAAATAACATAAATCACTAATATATGCTTTTTGAATTACTTAACTCACACAGGGACACGCCTCCATATACACTCACGAAGTAACACAACATTATTACATTAAATGAAAATGCATGAAGAAAATCTAGTTCTTAAATTAAAAAAATTTTGATTTCTATATATACTTAAAACACATTAGGTAAAGCGCAGAAAAGACGTTGGTCCAATTGCCACCGGATATATTGTCGAAATAAAACGCACTAGGTATTTTTGCCCAAATAGAAAAAGCAGCTCGATTTAATGATAACAGAAAATAAATTTATTGCCACAATAATTTCAAATGAAGCAAATGTATCTAAATACAATTTTGTATTAGGTGTTGCTCACTTAGTAAAAAATTATTTCAAGTATGACCAGACGTTTAAACGAAAGACAGCATAAATGGAGTGTATAATCTCTTGCGCAGATTCGTTTTCTGCTTACTAGGGACCCATTGGTAGGAGCCAGTATTATGCTCCATACAAATAATTTATTTGGGAGAGAATTGTACAGGTTTACAAATTTGTATATGAGATTACACCGTCCTATTTTCCTAAATTACTCACCGAAATATTTAGTGGGTAAAGGACGAAATACCGGCTCGACATGAATATGCATATGACAATATACACACCGATCATGGTCTCTTTGGTTTATCCTTCTGGTTTTATTTGATCTAATGTGTTACCTGATAGGCAACACTTATAAACAATTGCAACAAATATTATTTCACTGTAAGTTAACTTAGCTTCGCATGAAACGTGAAAAACTCGAGTGCACGGACATAATGTTTTTCTTTGCACAAAATTAGTAACTAATTATACGGAATGTTGCATATTTTACTTTTCCTAATATATTTAGTATGATAATTTTTCTTTTTTCGGATAGGTATAAATGTAGCCGTTCAAAAACTTTAGATAGGCTACATTTATGTTTGGTCATTATTTACCTATATCCATAAAAGCAAAACCTATTAATTATGCGCATAGATATATTTGGGGAAAATTTATAAATGCTATACTGAATGAAGAGCAGATGAAAATAGAACTTCGTCTCAGCATTCGCAAAAATAAATTAATACTAAATGGCCAAAAATAACGATAAAATATTATCTAACTGTTAGTGTCGCATTTGCTTTCATCATGACAGATGATACTGCATGCATCCTGGAACGAAAGAAGTAAGAACTAATGGGTAATGTGAAACTGTTGAGAAGACTAAAATGTACAAATGATAAATTTATCTCCATGTTGGCGATCACTTAATTTAAAATTGACCTACTTTTCATTCCATTCGTCAACTAACTAAGTCTACCTTGTGAGAAAGACAAAGTTTAAACCGCACTCTGCTTCTAAATGCGTCTACAATGTAATTGCACATGTAGACAAGCCTATTCGTCTTGTCTAAGCACATCTCAGATTGTTGTGGACAATATAGATTGGGTGTTGCTCGAAACTCCTTAATGAAAGAAGACTAGTCCGGTAAAATATCCGACCCGCCGAGAAAAACCAATTTGCACTTTATTTTAGGCTAGATGTTTGAGCAAGAGTCACCATTTCGGGGCTATTAACTAAAATAGACGACGTCCATAATTGTTGAAACACAAATAATTTATCAGTAGACTGGAATTACAATGGGTCTTGAGAGCACAATCCTCCAATTTGATTGGCTAAATATTTTTTGAGTAAAATTTTTATCCGTATAATTTTGTTGACCAATTATTTACACTGTATATATTCTCGTTTAAAGCATAAAATAGAATTCCATTCCTCTAGAAAACTGTATTTTTAAAGTGGATCACTAAACACGAAAGATCTAATGAGTTAGGCAAACTAATGCATAACAAATATAAATTTAAATTATTTCACATTTTATCAGCCAAATATGAATGGAAACCATGATATTTGAAATCGACTTAACATAAAGTTGCTCGATTATTTATTATAAAGATGCATTTATTCAATTAATTTATCACAAAGTACTAAATATTTAAATACATACAAAGTTTACATTTAAGAAGACAGCATCATTAACTAAAGGACTTTTAAAAATTTGATAATTAATTCAGCTGATAGTTTCGCGAAACATTTCAACAAAAACAAATTTCTTCACGTATGATTTTACTCAGATTCTATTGTATTGAGAAAGAGATAAATATTACGACATAAGTTGATTTAAATTCATTTGCCCTGAGCTTATACAAGTTTTTCGGGGAAGGTTTGCTTAGATTTTTGTGAGTATGCATGGGCTTTGATACGGGTAATAGTCGAAGTGTTTTGTCAGGGTATTATTTCTCTTCAGACCTGTGAACCTTTTTAATAACAGATTTTGTTTTAAGCAAGCATTCACTGGTTTAGCCATAACATGTACGAATGCATATTCTAAGCCTGATGACGGTTACTTCACAAAATTCAGTTGTTTTACACCGCTGCCGTAGGAACAAGGCAGAATGTGCAGGTTGCTCTTAATAGTCGCGTCGTAGATTTTGCAGACTTATGCATTGTAATATTGTCATTAACCGTGCCAAAATCTGTTCAATTTGCTACGCAATTATTAAAAGTAAAACTCCTTACGTTTATGTGATAAATCTTAAATATGTTATTTAAACCATGATTTATGGCAAAAATATGAAACATTACGAACTACGGAGTAAATCGTTTCAGTTAGATATGAATCTTTAACATACTGTTTCATTATTCTCAGTTTTCTGAAGGGGATGTTAATGCTTACAATGTGTATATTTTCCTTTTGAATGTCGATTTTACCGATACGCGTTTATTGAGTCAGTAAAGCCATCTCAAATTGTCGAATTTCAAAAGAAAATTGTGCTGGCTTTTCCCGTAAAATGAATCGTGTGTTTTTGCAAAGGTTGACTTTTAGAGAAATCCACCGCCAGTATTTTATTAGCTAAGTTTTTATTTATGTTTATTAGATCCCATTTTATCCAGTGTTTAAATTAGATCTTCCTAGCTGATATTACTACTTTTCCCTTGAAGGGTTTATGCAAACTGTTATTCTAGTTGAAACGATACTATTCATTGCGAAGCGTTGTCATCTTTCAATTTTTTTCAGTAGGAACCTATGGCAGGTAAGTTAATATAAAATTATTAGGTTGGTAAAATTTTGATTCATTTACATTTACAGTTGGACATATTGCCATTTGCTTTAATTCGTGAGTTTTAACCCATCCCGTTATTTGTGGACGGCTTCAGAACGACAAAAGTTAGTCAAAACTCATCAATCAATTACAAAGGCAAGCTTTGCACCTAGAAATATAAAGGAATCAAGATTTTACTGATCTACGATGTTATCAATTATCCCGTAATAGGCTAATTAAAAAAACGTGTTACTCTAGTTATTGAAAATATTTTTGAATATAGATTTATTATGTATTGCTAGTGTCAGATCTTCCGAATTGGCTTTGGAGCGTCTCATGTCCAAGAAGAAATTAATGTTATCTTTCTCATTCTCAAGTGTGAATTTGATGTTTTAGTCGTCTTCATTGGATTTTTACATAAGTCTACATGAGTCGGCTGATTGTGTCTTAAAGTAAACGTTATTTTCTTATGCCAATATAAGATCGATTAGATCATTATTTTTTTAGAGGAAATACAAAATTTCCCCCTAAATAAGATCATGAAAGAGAGCCACCGTTTTCGTTTTGTTCTACGGACTGGCCAGGTTTCGGCTTTTGCACCTCGTCCAAGCGCTCTTATCTACTTTTGAATTCTATCATCCGAGATATATTTTTTACATTTATTTTATAAATAAATAAGGAATTTGCTTGCATATTTTATGAGACGAAATTAGTCTGCACTTTTGTGTTCATCTTTGGCGTTCAATCGCAATCTATTTCTAATATCCCACAATCTGGTGTGGTAAATTATATAGTAGTTAATTATTTTAGGTTCCTTAATTTATCTAGAATTTTTTTGACAATGATTTAGACAACCTGAATCCTTTAAAATATATTTCTACTGCGCATTTAACCCACATCCCCTAAATTCCGGAAAGTCAACTTTATATATATATATATATATATATATATATATATATATATATATATATATATATAATTCTAGTTAGGTACCAAACGCGTAGGAAAACTGTCTCACAATTAACAAGTAGAGCAATCGAATATGCAAGACTCCACATATGAACATTGAAGTAGAGCTAAGTCTGCTACTTGCAACGTTCAGGAACAATGGTTATCCTGAATTGTTTAACAATTATAGTATCAGGGAAAGAAATAAAATTGAAGCCAATAGAGATAAAAGAAAAATGCCTCACAGCACATCCATATATATATATATATATATATATATATATATATATATATATAATTAGGAAGAAAAAACACATTAATAAAAAAGTGGATAATGGCCATTTATTTCGAGAATACTAAACTTTCCCTTACAATCTTCCATTTAAATACATTCTGGATTTTCATTTTATTATGTGTGTGGCAACAAATCTGACTTGGTTTTACTTCTTTTTCTTGTTTTGACTAATTAATAAAAGTGAATGCGTTTATGTCTGCGTGTGTGCCTGTTTGTATGTAAGTGTCTTTCTTGTTGTATTGCAAAACGATTTCTGATATCTGGTCATTCCTGTATTGATGGTTTGAGAGTTAACCAACTGTTCGCATTGTCTACTGGTACTTGTACGAATGTTATTGTTCAGAGTGGGGTCTTTCGTTTCCCCTAGTTCCGTATTTTTGCTTTCTCCACTTGGTAACAGCGCAGGTGCAGATTGCAGTTTTGAATACTCATATTGTTTCAAAATTTCTGTCTTGGCTTGTGCAGTTGCTTTTTTCCCTTCAGTTTGTTGCCAACCCGATCGAATGCTGCTTTATCTCCTACGTACGTAGGAGATTGTACGAAACGAATGTGTATGATATTATACCTTCTGCTTATGCTGAATTTGGTCTATCCTTCTGGTGACAACTGAACTAATTTGTTATTATTTTGGCAACACTTAATACGTAATTGCATATATCTCCTAAGTTTCTCTGCAAAATATTTACACAATTTTGAGCAAGCTAATAAATTAAAGTCTCATCTTTATGTATCACAGTAAAAACAACGATCGCGTAGGATTTGATAAAACGCCTTTTGGGTTTTTCTCATTGACAACAATGATCTGAAATACCCCACATTATCATGTAATTTAAACGCGTAATTTACATCTTAAGGCAAATATGACGAGCAATTCAAAGTTGTGGCTACAAAAATCAGCATTTCACATCTTCTGTAAGACGCAAACGTGCATCATCTTGAACAAACTAGCCTAAAAACATAACTGATCACTCAGTACTTTCAAAAGGTGTGTAGGTGATCTACTATTGTTCACCCTAGACGCAGTCGACCCACCTGAAATCGGCAATTAAGCCAATGAATGTGATCTTGAGAGCAATTTTTTTTCTTGAGCTAGATAAACACAACGCTTTTCCTTCTTACAAATCTGACTCACTCGAGAGACATAGTGAGTTGACATTGGTAATGAATACTTAATTTACTTACACCATACAACGCATCTACATCAACAATAGTTTTTGTCAAATTCTTGCAAAAAAACCATAATTAGCAGCATTTCAATCCGACTCAGAAAGAACTACTCAGAACGGTATTAGGATGTCAACATCTGCCTAAGTCCGATACGTATTATAAGGTATTCTTTCACAAAAGTTTCACTAAACTTGACAGTTAGAGACGACCTAACGTCCTTAAGAATTACACGTCTGTTAAATTGAATCGCTAAGGCGAATTTCCACAATAAAATGGTTTTATCCACATAAATCCCATAGAGAATCATGAGATTATATTGTATAGATCAATTTTCCATTCTATCCATATCCATTGTAGACTACAAATTTTCATGTATGTGCAGTAGGTTATATAATGGACGTACGCAAAAGCAATTGCTCAACTAAATCCAACCACATTTACCGTAAAATTGATAGAAGAAGGCCTAAAACCGTTTGAAAAACGAAAATTTGATTGGATTGGCAACAACCTCTATATAAAGCAGCTGTGCAACGGCATTAATACGCTCGTTAACGGAACAGATATTACAGAAAAATAGGATTTATCAACATTGTAATCCACAAACACTGCACAGTTACCCAGTGGATAAAATGAAAGTTAAAATCATGGCTAAATGGTAGATTTCATGCGGAAGAAATGCTTTCATATACATAATTGCGAACAAAGCGAATACAAGGTCAAAACTGAATAAATCAATACAAGAGTAGCCAAATCTGAAATATCACTATATAATATAGTGAGAATGACCCGTACAAGTACACAAATAGTTTCGTGTATGCACAAACAAATGAACTCGCAATAAACCACCGATAAGTAATAGATGTATAATAGGAAATCAAATCAGTTGTCACCCGATTATCAAAATGCATACCTGGATGTCTGTAAACAATGGATTGTAATTTTATTTCGAATATTATTGAAACACACCTGTCATTATCCGTTTTATTTTTAATTGTATTTTCTTGTCCTAATATATATAGTGTGCGCGTGTAATATGCAAACCTGCAATATTAATTTATTTTAATCTAACAAATGCAGCTGCCATCATGTCAGATTCGGATGATTGGTTGGAGGCTTACGTCAAAATTATTTACATATAAAGGACAGAATGACTACAAAACATATCCAAGTTTATAAATGTGAACTGCGAATAGTACGAATTTGGAGATGTGTAGGTAAATATTTGAAATGTCCTAAATAAATTCTCGCAGTTCAAAACATAGTCGCGGCAATTCGGTTTTTCGCAGGTCCGCACATAGTAAGTATGAAACTGAAGTAGTTAAATTTATCGGAAAACATACAAAGTGTGGTTTCTAATAAAGAAAATATATATGCGTACATACCCTAATTATATCAGGAAACAGCGTCAACAATAGATATTTTGGTTTTCCTACAGAGGAAACAAAAGTTTTTATAAAAGTTAGACTTTCAAAAATTAAGTATAATACGTGCATAGATAACACTTATACGGTTAAATTTATGTATGCTAGAAGAACATGTTTTCAAGATTTATACAAATATTGTATGTAAATATGTAGTCGCGAAACTATTAATATCATTAGCCCACCTAATCTGTTTAGTTTATTTCCGTCTCCTAGTCAAAATTCTGTTCGGCATTATTTTTAAAATGTTGAAGATTGCTCATAAATGATTTACTTATGATATTTGTGATATATTTTGCTAAAAATGATTTGAGGAATGTACTGAAGAAACAAAATAAACACCTGTTGAACATAATGTGTACCGATATATTGATTTTTTTCATTTATTCAATTAACATCTTGTTTTTGTAGAAACTTAAAGCAAACAGATTAACAGTGCTTGCTTTGCAAAAGTGCTTGCATTGATTGTTAAGAAATTAACCTGAGTGATTTTTCTAGTGTAATTCCAATGGAATCTGATAAAAACGTTTCATGTTATTTATAGAGAAAAGTACAAGCAAAAGAATTACAAAACATATAAAAATAGTTGTAAACAGGAAAATTGCGAAAATTTCAGATTTAACGCGAAAAAAATTAAATACACGGCGCGAATAGGAAGTTCACTCATAATTTGCTGAAGTGCAAATTCTTATATTGACGGTTGTACAAAGCTGTCTATATCAATTAATTTCATTTTGACAATCAATTAAACGAGCTTAGCCATCTATATGAATAGGACGCTAGATTTCGTTGCTAAATAGACATTTTAAATTAGATTTTACGCAAAAGTGTGAGTGTGGCTCACGCGCGAAAAGCGAACGAGTATCCTTGATTTTTTTAAATTTAAACATTATTTTTAAATTCCGAAATAAATGAATAAAGGCAAGCCCAGTATCTTTCACCTCATATTTGCTAGGTAATTTAAACTTTTAGTCTGAAGCTTCGTCAGTACAATTCGGCAGGTCAAACGCTGGAAGGCATCAGGTGCATAACAGCATAATTACTTGGAATAAAAGATATAATCGTATGCTTTACACCAAAAAGCAATTCCACTTAACCACTGTTAAGTTTGGCTTCAATCAAATCATGAAACGGAGATGTCCAATTGTGTCTCTGTGTATAGGTTTTCTGAATAACCTTTTCTACACTTCGTACGTTATACGTCATGGCATTTAAAAGCCCAAAAATATTTTAACTAATGACCGCTTCTAGAGGAACGTTTTGCTGACTGCATCTTTAATAACGCTTGTCTATACATGATTGCAATTCTGAACAAATTAAGGAAACCTTTACGTCTCGACAACATGAAGGTCAAAATACCGGTCATTCTAAATATGTCTAGACATTTTGACACAATTCAATTACATTCTTAGTGCAGTTTATAATTTCTCACTGATTATCATTATATTGTCAAAATTATTATATTTGTACTATTCTTTTTATAATCTACAAACTTTTATTTAGTGTTCTTTATGTATTGCCTGTGAATTGTCCACGACTGACTGGTGCTTTTCGACCAGATAATTAATTATGCAAGCTACCGCAGCGAATTATTAAAATAATATGTACGGACAAAAGTCAATTGTCTACCTTTTCTATACATTTATGAAAATTATTTGGTTGAAAAAAATTAATTGGTATAATAAAGTTATATACTTAAAGGAATATTTAATTTATCTACTCAATGCCACAGATCGAATCTATTTCCCAAACCAAAACACAACTCGTTACATGTCAGATTTGAAAATATTCGGTGTTTTAGTTATTTATATTATAATTTTGGACCTTCCAATTTATTGACTATAATCTGTTCAATCATATACTTATCAATCTTTAATGCTGTATGTTTTCATAATGCTGTTAATTTCTAATAAAGTATCATAAGCTGTATGAAATGCTAATTCGCATTTTACATTTGTATAATTTGATTTTGAAATAATAACTTTTAAAACATATTTATGTTCAGAATGATGCTAAATATAGAACAGGGGAAAACAGTTAATTTAATAATGTTTAACTGATGCGATCGGTTGAATAGTTAAACATTAAATTTAGTATTTTCTTTATTTAAAGTATATTTTTCACTTACATGCAGATAAATTTAAAAAAATTTTTGAAGACAAACTACGACGTGATTGTATTTCCTCGACTGGTTTCCAAATATTACAGATAAGAATATATGCTGTCTTATATTCACTTACGCAGAATTCCTTAATAAATTGCAACTGTCGAATCAGTATTGAAATATTATATTTACCATTCTATAATTGTTGAAATTAAACGGTCAACAAACACAGATCTTACAAAGCTATACAAATTTGATTTAATAATGGCGTTATCTAATATTATGCTTCGGAGAAACGTTTAAAAAATATTGTAAAAATAATAAAATATAAAAATTATCTCTATCTGAATTTTAAATACCATCAATCAATGCATGATTTTTATTCAATAATACTATTTTTTGGTATCGAGGACAACCAATCAAAACTGCAAGATGCTGAGAGCATCATTCAATCACTGGGTTGTGAAATTGCAAAATTCAACGACAGCGAATACACCACATTCACAAAGAAGATAGAAACGCTGATGAAAATAACAGCGGACAAAGAAACCAAGGACCTCACGAGGGAACTGGACAAATTTCCTACGCAATCAAAAATACCTACGAACCCAGACGCTTTTATTCACAATTGATCAAAAGTGATCTTGTCAAAACACCAGAAAGAATTGCTCTCCTTAGGAGCAAAATTCTGCGTAGTCAAGAAAAACCTAAGTGAACGTGACATTATTGACATTCAGGCTGGAACGGAAAATTTCTACAATGACTTAACGAAAGACACCGCTCCACATACATTCAATGGACAAGGACTGAAAGCTGAGATAGTAAGCGCACTAGAACAATACAAGAAGGAATTCAAAGGCAGCCAAATCATCAAAAAACAGCACATAGACGAACTCAGAAAACTCCAATCAAACAAATCCATACGACTTGCCACACGCGACAAAGGGTCAGGAATTGTTATACTTGAAGCCGACGCTTATAGGAAGTCCATGAACGATATAATAAATGATTAATCTAAATTTAAGCATGACATCAAACAGAAAGAGGGTTCAGCAAACATCGAATCAAGAATTAATGCAATTTTGAAAAAGATGGAAAAACAGATTTTAACATCGATGGCTGACTCCGAGACTAGATCAAAACTCACAGAAGACATCCAAAAGGCAAAACCCGTCGGAACAAACACCGCAAGATTGTACGGCAAACCAAAAACTCATAAAGCCGTGACAGCCTCAGGAGCTCCCTCGATGCGGCCCATTATGTCAATGATCAACGCTCCACAACATAAACCAATCAAGTTTCTCTGCAAACTACTTGAATCAATACGGAGCATCATAAACGCAAACACTATCAAGGACTCCTTCGAACTAGCAAATGAATTGAAGGGGAAGAACATCCTACAGAATAAAATGGTCTCGCTTGACGTCTCATCCTTATTTACAAACATACCACTGGATAAGACAACGGAGATCTTGTGTGACCTCATCAAAAATGAGTTTTTGATTTCCCTATAGACACCAATGACATCAAAGACCTCATATTAGCATGTACTAAAAACGTGCAATTTACATTCGAAGGGATATACTACCGCCAGATCAATGGTGTAGCTATGGGAAGTTGCATCGCACCCCTCCTGGCAGATGTATACATGTATCACCTGGAAAAAACGAGCCTAAAAGGTATAATTGACCAGTGCGCACTCTACAAAAGGTATGTAGATGATATCTTGTTGTTCATCTCAGAAGCAGCAGACCCTTCCGAAATCCTCAAACAAGCAAATGGAGTCGATCCAGACATAAAATTCACTCTCGAGGTAGAGAAAGACGACAGTTTTCCCTTCCTTGACATCAAACTCACTCGAGAAGCAAACGGAGATTTGACACTGGCCATACATATAAAATCCACTTTCACCGGACAATACATTCACTACAAAAGTAGTGTGCCAAAATCCCACAAAAGAAACTTAGTAAACAACCTAGCAAAGAGAATCAGGAAGATCTGCTCTGAACACAAAATTGAAGAACTGGGCTACCTCAGGAAAATTTTGCTAATGAACAACTACCCACAGCTTTTCATTGATGTCAACATCAGACCACGGCAGATTCGTATTAGAGAGGATACCGTCAAGCAGGTTTTCCTAAACTTACCATTTAGAGGCGATGTACCAGCCTCAATAATTGCACGGCGGCTGAAAAGAATAACTAAAGACAACTTTCCCAGTGTTAAAGTTAATATGACATTTAGTACACAGAGTATCATGAGGTTGGATGCCAAAGATCAGTTGCGAATTCTCTCCAAATCATTCATAGTCTACAAATTCTCATGTATGTGTGGTAGCACATAAATCGGACGTACGAAGAAGCAATTGATAAGCAGAATCCAGCAACATTTGCCACAGAAATTGATTAACAAATGCTTGGCACCATCAGGAAAATCAGCCATTTCCGATCATATATTGACAACGGGGCACCCTGTCAATTCGACAAATTTCACAATTCTACATAATGCACAATCAGAATAATTATAATTTATTTATGAAGCCTTTTACATAAAACAACAAGCACCTGACCTTAATATTCAAAAGTTTCATCAATATGATATTCTTATCGACTGGCCAAGAATAACAAATTTCAACAACAATCTACTAGTATCCAGTCAAGAACAAACAGGCCCTCGACTAGAATCAACAAACATACAATCGGAATGGCAACAAACTGAAGTGGAAATAACAGAGGCGCATACGATGACAGAAGTCTCCAAACAATGTGAGCGTTTAACACTGCAATCTACACTGGCGCTGTTACCATGTGAAAACGACAACTTTGCGCAACAAGGTGAAACGATCAACTACACTGGGAAAATAGCACTTGTATATGTAACAGTGAACAATGCGCACAAATGGTTAATTCTCAAGCCATCAAAACAATAATGACCAGATCTCAGACATCACTTTGCAATACTGCAAGAATGACCTTTACATGCAAGCACGCATACACACAAACACAAACGCATACACACTCACCAACTAGCCAAAACAAGAAACAGAAGTAAAAACGAGTCAGATTTGTTACTACTAGCATAATCAATTGAAAACCGAAAATGTATAAATATGTATGATTGTATAGCGATGACTAGTATTCACGAAATAAATGGCCTTTATCCACTTTGTAATTAATGTGTTCCTTCTTCCTAGTATAAACATATATATATATATATATATATATATATATATATATATATATATATATATATATATAAAGCAAAACATAACCCCTTGAGAAATGTGTATATATGCCGCAAACAAACGACATGTTTAGCTCAGATATGCAACTGGCTTGTACAACACAAATAACCAGAAATCATACACCCAGAAATCACGTGACATAATCAGTAACAATAAAAAGCACGCCAATACACATCCCAGATCGTCCGCACATATGAAATAGAATTTCTACCTAAAAAAATTTCACACATATATTTTTAAAGTCATGTATATTTAACATATAATGCACTTTTCGTGTGAGTAATATCGGAAGAAACAAAAAAGTAAAATCTTATGAAGAATGTTCACAAATAACTTTACCTTTACATATTCAATGTGTGGGTTATTCTTTATACTGCATAATTATATATATATATATATATATATATATATAATTAGCACCCTCAGGTAGTATATACACATTTTTAAAGATTTATGCAATGAATCCAATAATTTTTGGCAAAAATCCCGATGACAGCTCAATTTTTAAATTAAGCGTTGAAATGTATGAAAGAATTCACGATTCCATAAAGATTAGTTTTTTCATATATTTGATTTCTAAATTTTATAACAATATATTTATATACAAGATTTTTTTATTAGATAATTAAGACTGTATTTGATAAAACATTTGTCGGTTCCATAAACTGAACATAAGATCAAATTGAAAATTAAATTTACTGTTTGGTCCGACGTTAATAACGACTATACAAAAGCAAGGAAAATAAACGGGCATTTGTTTCATAAACAAAAACTTTGCATAAAATCATCACTTGTTCGATCTCCAATGATGGTAAAAGCTACTTCGGAAGAGCTACTTTGTGCAAATAGAACTTCCGTCGAGTAAATTCATAGTACGTGTTTTGTATGCTAATTATAATTTAAAGCTAAAATATATTTAAATTTAGAACTCTTCTGAAAATTCTTTGCTCATAAACCTGCCATAATTGACAGAGTTTGTACCTGACAACTAAATCTCGTTGCTGGTTAACCAGGTGTCGTTTTTTAAAATAAATCCATTAGGATATGGCGAGTCAGTTTGCGCCAACCTTAGAAGTATAGGTCTGAACCATGTACTAGGTTCAGTTCCAATAGGAGAATTCTGCAATGAAGTTCGACATTGTCATCTTGTACATTGATAAATTTGCTTTATTAAAAAAAATGCTAATTTTTTTAATATTCATATATATGTCGCCATTAGACAAATAACGTTACATATAACAGCAAATACTAATTGTCAATTGGACCAGTTTTGTCCTAAATGGGCGCAATTCAAGTAAATTGTAGAATTGCCAAATCAAAATGCAACAAAATCATACTAGGAAACTTTAAATCAATATAACCTCCTCAGATGGCAAGGTGTCTGTTCTATAATGCAAATCGCGAGTGGATTGTCGGAACTTTGGGTTGTAAGCAATACCAACTAGGCGTGTAGTGAAGGAAACTCTTACTGTAAGCACCAATTGGTATATGACTGAAAAACAGGCAGTGCACAGCATGAGTAGAACAGTGGGTGCACTCCGAAACCCGAAGCACATGTGCTCCGCTTCGAGCCCGGGTCGCGGTAACTATAGAAAGTGCTTGATGAGCACTCGATGAAGACGAATTCAGCTTACGTGATGGGATTTAAATTTGCTAACATATGCACTGATAAGTTTATACTGATAAAATGTATTTAATCAAAATCATGCCACTAGATTTCAAATTAGCTTAACTTCCTCATCTGGCGTGATTTTTTGGTATTATAAAAGATAGAGCGTGGATAGCTATAATTATATAATGTAATGATATTCAAACTAAGATCCCTCAAAAGAAATGGCTGACCAAGAAGCATAAGTTTGTATTTGAGTTCAAGTTGTTTCCAGTTTGTGGCACTTGATGACGCAGTGGATAAAGTCTCAGACTCAAAAGGAAATGTGCTCCTGTTAGAATCGAGTTCTGCTCATATTCTGAACATTACTCGAAGAGTTTTCAATAAGGAAACAGGCGGCATACGGAATTATTGGCCTTTGCTTTCTGATGTGATTTTTGGTTTATACTGACCAAATATAATTACACAAGCTTTTGTCATTGGACTTCATATATATATATATATATATATATATATATATATATATATATATATATATATTATTCGTTTCTGTAACTTGTTCAGTATGGCGTTGAAAAGGAATAAACGTTTTAATTAATGAGCAATATTTGAACGCATTCTAAATAACAGCACAATACTGATCGCCAGAATAGATTATTTTGAGATTGAAATCCTGGAATTTCTGGATAATTCTTATTATTACATCTGTCATTTAAATTTTTAAATATAAATTCTTGTGTGGCATTGCTACATTGTTTCACGGTTCACGTCCAATTTTCCGGAAGCATTTGAATTGAACTCAAAGTTTTATTCAAACTAAACAGAAACGAAAACACATTTGACTCGCTTTGTATCGATTTTGTTTTCTGTGGTGCTTAATTTGGCGAGAAATGGTGACATGTTAATTTTGTTATAAAACACGTTTACTTTTACAGAACAATTAAATTGAGCTTTATTGTCTGGCAATGCCCAATTAATTGACCTCATTCATGTAAACGACATGATTCCGTTCAAATTTGAAGCGGTTAATAATGTATTAATTAAGTTAATTATCTAAATAAAACTGACAGATATTATAGTTAAATACTGTTTGTTGCGAAGAGCTAATATATATGCAAGTATGTATTAGGTGTTGCGAACATAGTAACAAATTAGTTCAGTTGTGACCAGAAGGATAAATCAAAGACAGCATGAACGGAAAGTAAAATCTATTGCACATTCGTTTCGTGCTCACTTTTAATTAAATGACATCTTATGCTTTTGAAAATACTCTGTGAACAATCTGAAACGATTTCCATTCCTTTCTTAAAGATATTTACCTATCAATAAAGAATTTTTCGTAAATGAGAGCATAACGAAAATTAGTACTTTGGATGCGTGGGAATTAGCCAACATCCTCTCATTAACTTGAAACCCGTCAGTTTAAAACTAGATTTCATTACGTGCTTTTTTGCCGGAATAATACCGGCTGCAATTTGTTTAATTGAATTGATTCATAAATGACTAACTTGTTACTTTTACTGTATTTTCAGAGTATATAAAGGGAAAATCTTGTTATCAAACATGCGCATTTCAGAAAAATTCGCGAATTCGCAGTCGTTTATTCACGAATCGATTTGATATAAGCGTTTTAATTTTAATTTTATTTCACACTAGTTAGTAACCGTCTCCTTAACCCGCTTACATGAGTTAAGGTACAACTTACGCGGATCTATTGGTAAATGTTATTTGAGGTCGACATTAGCAGAAGGTGTTCTTTAATTAACGCCAAATAAGTTAAATTAAATGAGCTCGTTGGCACACCTTAAATTTTAATTTTTATGCTTGAATCAGCGGTAATTTTAAACTCTCCATTTTAGTGATAAATATGATCTAAAGTGCAGCATAATTATTCCCCAATCTTAATGCGAAAGATTATTTTTTTCAGTGTTTTCCCTGATTCTAGTAGACTAATGTAAAATTCTTGGGAGCTAAAGTTACCATTCTTTAAGTAATATATTTGTTTCAGTATTTAAAACTGCTTTTACGCATCGTATGTATACTGGCTAGCTAAACATTTTTATTTGAAATCATAATATTGCAAAAGTAATTACTTCAAAAGTTTGTGAAGTTAATTACAAAACGTTGATTTTTATTCATAAAAGTTGCACATTATTTATTATGTTTGAATTCGGGATGATGAAAATCTAAAGAATCATCAACCAAATTGTACTAATTTAGATCTACAATATTGTAAAAATATTTAATTATTTCATAGTTATAATGACTATACAGATTTATCACTTGAAACTGCAGTCAGTGAATGTATTAAGTCAATTTATTTACGGATTTCTAATTACACATTTCAATTAACATAAACTAATCAAAAATGTTATTTACATCTATATTAATCAATTAATAGCAAAAAAATCAATGAAATGTATGTGAAATTTGAATAGAAATATCATATTTGTATGTGACTTGTATTAATGCTGGATTATGAATTTGAAATATCTATTGATGTTGCAAGTTGTTGCCTCGTTTGTAATATGATTTTTCATTTTAAGTTGTTAAGCTCTACTCAAAATTCCATCTGTATGAGACAATGTTTATCGTCGGGTTATTTATGCAGTCGTTCTTGCTTTATTGAATATTTTGTTGCTGATTTTCTCCACTTATGTATACAAACGAATGTTGGCAGGTTTTTCATCACAGTCTTTGTTTTTTAGAGTTTCTGTTAATTATGCAATGGGTTGCGAATGACACCTTCAAATAAACCGTTAAGCAAAGGTTTCTGCCATTTCAATAACCGTAGTTTATTAAACAAATACTCATTTAGAATTTAATACGATAGAAAATGTAACCAACTGGAAAAAAGAATAACATATTTAAACTCAACAAAATCCACACTATTTCAAATACAGCATTGACAAATGATAAAAGGCCGCTAGCAGGAATCAGATTCGAAAACTAGATCCAATCAATTATTAATAATATGGAGAAAAAAAAATTAACATCAATTTTTAAATTTTTACATGCTAATAAGGTTTCTAAGTATTTAAACTACCATGATCAAAATTTGCATACTTTACATCTTGTCATATCTTGGTATCCATAAATGTAGGACCCTGATTGTGAACAAAAGGTATTTATGGACTGTCATATCAATTCTTTCTTATACATAAAATGTGACAAATCTTTCAGTAGAAAACTTCTTGTCTGATCTCGATTAACTTTGACTACTTATTATTGTTAAACTTGTTATTTAAACACTAACTCTTTGATAATTTATCTTGGCATGATTTTTTAATGGTGATTTAGTCTCTATTTTATTTTGCTACCTCTTTAACCACTGACATCACCCTTAATCATATCATTTAACATGATATGAATGAAAGTTATAGGCTGGCGAGTGCTAAAAAATATTACTATTCAGGCACTGTAATACGATTTTGCATAGAAGTACACGTGCGTGATATATCACTTACCTCAATGCTGTCCGGTTGCATGAATACATAGACAATCATACTCGTGACGTATGTCTAAGTAGCTAAACACCAGAAGCAATAATAATATCCACCAGCCAAATTATAAATGAATCTGTCTAAACGAGGCTTATTACTCATCTCATTATTTTGATTTCATTTTCTGTGACGAGCTATCAAACGATAAAGGCTCCTGATAGTTTTCCTTAATTATCTCGAAAGGAAATTTGATGGGAATAACAAGATCATAAATAAGTTCTTCGCTCATGTTAAAATTTCGGGTAATACTGCTAGTAGTATCCGAAGATAATTAAATGATAACTATATGTAGAAGATATCTATCTGGAATTCAGACACTCAAAACAATCTGAATATAATAAATTTTGTTTTAATTATAATATATTGCACTCATAGCACTTACTATCCTGAGTACATTTATTTAGTTTGCGTTTAAAAATTTTCAAGAAAAATATTATTTGATTAATTTAAATCTCACCCCAAATATGTCAACATCCTCTTTAAGTGTAATGAACACGCCATCTTGGAATACCAAAGTGTCAGCTTCAACTTCTACTCCGTTTATTTTGTAATGTGTTTGGTCCTAAAATACGGAAAATAATACAAAATATAAAATAGAATTAAAATGTTTATGCAAAATACGATGTTTAATATAAGGTACCAGTTTAAAATCCAATACACGTTGGGAGCGCTAATGTCAATTCGGAAAATTTTAAACATCACAAAAGGCAATATATTTTTAGTTTTCTATTACTCAGTGGTAATCTCGAAGACAAAAAAATATGTTGAGTATTTTTCTATTTGATTTCAAATACAATTTGTGCTCAACTGAAATTTGGAATAGTATTTAATTCACACAAACAATAAATCCTTCCGTTTAAAGCTGATAAACTTCTAAAAGTGAACTAAGTGCAAAGAGGTCAATTGAAATAGGTGAAGTTTAACAAGTAATTAACATTTAAACCATTGAAATATGCAAAAAAACTGTAAACTATTATTCTGAAAACCTAGTTCTCCGACGGGCCGATTCTTTATGAAACCCAATACATTTGGGAGCGCTAATGTCATTTCGGAAAATTTTAAACATCATAAGAGGCAATATATTTTTAGTTTTGTATTACCCAGTGGTAATTTCAACGAGAAAAAAATATGTTGATTATTTTCCTATTTGATTTCAAGTACAGTTTTGTGCTCAACTGAAATTTGGAACAGTATTTATTTCACGTAACCAATAAATCTTTCGGTATAAAGCTGATAAACTTCTAAAAGTGAGCTAAGTGCGAAGAGATCAATTGAAATAGGTAAAGTGCAGCAAATAATTAAAATTTAAACCATTGAAGTATGCAAAAAGACTAAATTATTATTTTGAAACCCTAGTTCTCCGATAGGCCGATTCCAAACCATTCGTGCTTACTACTGGATATGAATTTCAATAAAATCTATGTTGTACGACGTTTCGATACTTCATTCACAATTCCACTAAGACACATTACATTACTCACACGACCAGATTGTGATTAGTGTACTGTTTTCTATTAGAATACTGAAGATGGTACTGGAAACGAGGTATCGAATCGTCATACAAGCAAAGTTAGACATTTTTCGTTACAAAGCATGCTTGCCCTTGCATGATTTAAGTTAAACGACCTGTTTGTAATTTAGACTGTGCATTTTGCAAACCTGTTTATGAAATAGGACAATTTTTGCTTTCAGATGTATAAATACACGGTCTTTTCCGTTGCACTGCTCTAATCGAACATAATATAGTGCATGTAAATATATTTCTCACTTTTATTTATCGTTGTTATAATTTAATATTGCTACGTATATTATTAACTGTTGGTCGATATTTTCAATATATTACTCTATGCTGAAAATATATGGGCGACATTTGGAGACTTGCCACTTGGAAGCTATTTGCTACACGCCTTTTTGATTAGCAATGTTGTTTATTTTGAAACATAATTTCATTGACAATATATCATGTTTATAATACTGTAATGTCAATCACGTTAAATATAATGTTTATACATTATTTAAATGCTAACGCTGATATAATAAACGGGTTTCCATTCATAGGTTTGTTTTTTCATATACAGGATTTATTCTAAGCAATAGAATTTTTAAATTATACTGCATAGTCGTTCAAAGTGTTCACTAATAAAACTCTTTTTATTGAGTAATTTTGCTTGCCCTCATATTTAATGCATAATTTTATCACTTGTGAAATAAATGGAAATCACGAGAACAGGATAATTAAAGCCTAATTTAAAAAAAAAATTTTCTGACCTGATAGCGATTCACGCACGGGTTTGTATATGCATATAAGATACCAAGCCAGCATGTGCGCACAAAAACAAACCCACCTTCATTAAGCTATGGAAAATTTTGTTCAAGCACGAATGTTTTGTTTTTTTGACACATAAGATAGAGAGAAGCCGATATATATATATAGGTATATATATATATATATATATATATATATATATATATATATATATAGTCAATTGAGTGGTTTCGACTCTAAAAATATAATTATTTTAATTCGCATGATTTTAGATTCTTGTTCGCTGAAGCGTCGCACTCTTTTTTTCCGTCGTAGATAATACAAAATGATATTAAGAATTTCAGCGAAATAGCAGCGCAACGCTAAAATGTGAAGTTAGAAATCTGCTAAGGTGTGTGTTCAAAATCTATTTCGAAGCAAAATAAATAATTAGAGAAAATGAGCCATTATCACCTTGCGAAAATAGTTTTCGGAAATAGACTTGCTCTAATAATTTGCATTTACCTGTTATGATGAGCTCTGGAATAAAAAAGGTAGGCAAAATGTATACCGAAAAGCTTATGTTCGAAATAGTAACAAGGAACAATGCTTTTTTAGGCATAATAAGAATAATGAAGTTACGCTTATCTAGTGCATCTCACGTAGGTGTTATTAGATCACTGTAATTCATTACATGAGTGTACAAATTCAGACATATCGATCATTAAATTAAACAAACATAGACTGCACAAATGACGACAAAATTATTTTTTTAATTTAAATTTATGAGCTCGAATTTAAAATAAATTCTATCGTTTATGACTAATCGACTAACATAGAAAAACTAGCGTCCGTCACACGAGTTTCAAAGTTTCATGGTCATTATCAGAACACGGCGGCAAACAAGAAACACAACGCATCGCACAAACGAGGTTTGGCAAATTAAATATGCTTATCTCACCAATTATGGTTTTGCATCTCATAAAGGAGCAACCTGACACACTTTAATGAGAACAGAGTAAAGCAAATCTGTTTTACGGTCATCAAAACTTACAAAGAAGCACTGTTTTAGCCATAATGAAGGCCGTATTAGTCGTGAGTTTTAGAGAAAAAATCAAGCAGTAATAAATTGGCGTGAATATGTTTTAAGAAGTTAAATAATATAACTTCGAAAGACATTCTTAAAAATAAGATAACAAAATCTATCAAATATGATAGTCGATAGACACTGGAAGAGAATTATTTTAAATACACAAGTGTATGCGATTGAATATTTCGGTTTCGACAGGAGTATTCCAGATCATTTAAATAAAATAAATGCCGGCGAATTATATAATTCTCTAAAAATCGTAAAGTATGTCATTTTCAGAAGTTGGTAACTTAGCTTAATGTATTCCTTAAATCAAGTTTTCGTGCTTGAAGTAAACACCAATCCCATTATATTTAACCAGTCATCGAACAACATAACAAAAACATAACAACATAACATGACTGGTTAAACACAATGGGATTGATGTTTACTTCAAGCACGCAAACTTGATTTAAAGAATTCTTACCACCACCCGCGCAATCAATTATTGTCTAAATTGTATTAGCTAAATGTAGTTTATTGTGTTGTTGTAATCTAAAAGAAAAGTAGAACGAATAATTAGTGAGGCTTTAAAGTCAAGAATGTCACTGCACGCAAATTATTAAGGAGAAAATACTTTGGCGTGTGTTAAACTAATCAAGTCATATAATGGATTTTGACGTGGGTTTATGGTATGCGTTCAGGTTTGCGACAACAAGAAATTTATACATTCTGATAATATGATTTTGCTTTCCTTTATCTACACCAGTAATTTATTTATTACAGTTAGCTACAGCTTTTTGCTGATAACTAATATATATGCAATTATGTGTTAGGTGTTACACACTTTGTAATAAATTAGTTCAAATGTATGACCAGAAGGATGAACCAAAGACAGAATAAACGGAACCTATCATTTCATGTGTAAGTTTGTTTCGTGCTTACTGACGACTCATCGGTAAGAAACGGTACTGTTCCCTATATCCAATATATATTTTGGTGAGGAATCTGGGAAAATTATACGTTAAGTTCAGCTAATCCTGTTTTTTGGATATTTCTTTTGGTCATATTTGAACTAATTTTTTACTAGATGCGCAACACTTAAAACATAAATTATATATTAATCATCGTATTGATCTCAATTTAAGATCCAAGTGATGGTTGGCAGTTATTATATCCCGCTTTATCAATTCTTTCGAAAATTAAAAATATTACTAAAAAGCGTTTACAGTACGTATATTTTTTGTTATTAAAATGAATATTTATATAGTTAAACGAATGGTAGGATGGCTCAGTGGTTAGAGCACCAGATTCCGAAGCAGACGTGCCCAGGTTCGAGTCTTCTCCGCGGCAAATTCTGGCCAGAACTTGATGAGTTCCAATAAGGACGTAACCGGTGTACTGGACAAATTTCATTTTCTACACTACACAATTCTTAGTTTATACTGACAAATTTAAGTAATTAATGGATTAGGTCTTTGAATCAAGTTTGCGAGCATGAAGTAAACACCAATCCCATTGTGTTTAACCAGACGTCGAACAACATAACAAA
>JAQBSW010009693.1:0-27586 GCA_029291075.1 Eudiplozoon nipponicum
CAAGGTTGCGGTCTTGATATAAGTACTTGACCTATTAATTACTTGCATATGTCAGTATAAACTAAAAATTGTATAGTGTAGAAAAGGTAATTCAGCCAGTAGACCGGTTTTGTCCTTATTGGGAACTCATCATATACTGGACAGAAATTGCCGCGGACAGGGCTCGAGCCTGGGCACTTCTGCTTCGGAATCTGGTGCTCTAACCACTGCGGCAAAAGTGCAGGCAATTTGCCCAAAAATACATGTATAACTCATATATACTTATGCAAGTGCGGCAAGGTGGTTCAGTAATTAGAGCACCAGATTTCGAGCCCAGGTTCGAGTCATGTCTGCGGCAATTTCTGTCCAGTACACGATAAATTCACAATAAGGACGAAACCGGTCTACTGGCTGAATTGCCTTTTCTACACTATACAATTCTTAGTTTGGACAGACATATGACCAACCGATAGCATATTACTATATTCTTTCAACAATTTACTAACCTCTCTCTATAGCACAAGATGAGATTAGGTAAACCGGGAATTTGAGAATTACTACGATAAGATTAAATTTTTTTAAATTGTTGATCCTTCTACGCGACCGAAAAAGTATATTTTTAATCGAGACATCACGGATAGGCGTGTTTTTCAGTCCATATGTTTATTCTATAAATTTCACGCTAGATTAGAGAACACATATGTGTCTATAGGATGTTGTTAGTGTTGGGGGTGAGATGAATTATTTTGTGTATACATGTGAGTATAAGAGATTAGATATGAAGACCGAATATTAGGGCAGGCAATATAAAATAGGTTAGGAATTTAAATAAATATAAATAGATCTGTTTTGAATGAGGATACCACATTTGCCAAAATTTGAGTTTTTCTGTGAATATGGTTTCAACCCTGAAGATGGGATTGGAAATTAATTCCGATAATGCGGAAAAATTTCAGAAAATCTGGTTCCAACGTCATTTTTAAAAAAGGTCACAGGCGGCTTCAAATTGAATGGTCAGTGAAAGCCCATCAATCAATGCCAAACATTAACTGTGCATATAGAAATGTAAAGGATTCACGATTTTACCGATCTACGAGTCCTAACAATTGTCCTACACAAGCAAAATGCGAGGAAAACGCAACCTATACATGTATTCAGTTCTAATATCTTCAACACACCTTATATAAAATTGTAATTTGCTCAAACATACATGTATAACTCATATATATTTATGCATATATACAAATCATTATATTCAACAGTATGAATATATATAAATGTATATCTATGTATACACCTGATTGTTGTGTCCACCTCTATTTGTTGGGCCATGCACTCGGATATAGTCTGTGTTTATTATCAGCGTATCGTCCAGACGAGACTTAACTATGCCTAATTCTGCAGTTAATTTGTTCATTTTAGCAGTCAATCCTTGAATCAATGTTTCTAACCTATCAGAAGTCATTTGTAAAGGTACCACAATGCTTTATTTTTACTCAATTAAATGTAGTATTTTGCTCGCATAACGAGCATCGATATAATAGAACAAATTTACAAATATTAATTAATTTATGTTCACTTCAAGTCGAAGTCTGCTTTCATTATTAAGCTGACTGATTCATCCTTATACGTGTGCTCCTGCAAAGAATTTCTTTTGAATTAATGCCCGCCCTAGATAATGACCCTTTGTTAGTTCTTTGTCTTAAGGATGGCTTCTTCTACAATTATTATCTACGTTAATAAAACTTATAGATATTTCTTCATATATGTATCTAGAATATAAGAATCACATTGAGATAAATGTCTCTAATCACAACAAATTTGGTCAATCGAAAACCATATTTATATTTTATTAATACATTAAACATATATGTACCCAAACTTTATATAAATCTATAATTATTCCTCCATATATATGTGTATATACCCCATATGTAAATATATATTGGTATATGGAGAATATAAGATATATCACTATATATATATATATATATATATTTATAAACGCAACATTTTACGTTTCTCTATAAAAATAAGTGCCACGGGTTAGCAATAACTAAATTCGATACGACAACATTTCTATTCATTCCTTACATTAATGTAAAATATGAAATACATATAAATATTTATGTGAGATTAATAAATGTCTTATATAATTCACGATGTATGTATTTCAATCGCTTTCTAATGCAGCCCACCCGCATCATTTGTTTCAAAAATTAAGTTTGTTTGTGTTTTTTAGATTTGAATGTTAAATTTTATTACTGTGATAACATAACATAACATTTAAACCAAAAATTTTACATACATCCTCTACCCTTACTACTAACTTTCTAAACACATGATAAAATTATGCCTACCGGGACTTTGCAATGGCTGAAATTGTACAGCTATATGTATGTATATACATATATATATATATATACCTACTATATATATATATATATAAATTATTGATGGAGTGTTTTATGTGCTCCACTTGCATGTACATATATAAGTTAATTTACTAGACCAAATCTTTGTTTTGGAAACCATTAATAGGTCAACAATTAAAATGCTCAATGGGATTTTTTGGAACGACGTAAAACATTTGCTTAAATCTGCTATTGTGAGCATTTTGACTGTTTGTGTGATTAGAGGCCTGATGATGGAACGGGAATTGCCGTTCAGAAACGTAGCCAGTCAACGAAGATTAGACCGTGCCTCATTACCAGTGGTTAGAATGGACGATGGTGAAGACTTCGGAAAAAGTGGACGAATCGGAGCACTGTTATTAGTTCGACAAACTTGGAAATGGGGATCAATCGGGTCTTTGCAAAACTTCTAGTGCAAATCGACAATTCGCGAACACAAATCGCAGAGATTCTATTTTGAAGCTCGCACTGCGCAACTATTCAAGAAATATATACATATAGACGTTGTCAAGATGTCCAAAATTAACCGTCAAAAGTATTTGCTAACAATGGTTGATCGTTTTGAAGGATCAAGAAGGTTTGTTCACATTTCTACATAACGGGGTATCTCGTTATCTTGTTCAGGTAAGGGTCATTAGTGATCGCTGTAGTCAACTTTCATAAGATCTCTCAATATTATGAGAATAAATGTATTGCGAACTAGCGCAAACAATCCACATGCAAATGGAATGCTAGGAAGGCTGCATCATGGACTGAAAGCTGCGTTGAATTAGTATTTGGAGAATCAATAAGTCTACCTGGATATCGTCTATTAGACACTCAAAGTTGTCTTAATTATACTTCTAGTTACATATCGTCTAATAGACACTCAAAATAGTCTTGAGTGTACTTCTAGTTACACGTATTGGTTTATTGGAGCACTGAGAGATAAGATGTGTCGTTTAGCCCCGACAAAATCTAGAAAAGTAAAAACCAGGTGCTATGTGTCCTCCGATCTAATATCGGCGTCGCATGTTTATGTTGCTAATGAAAATAGGAATAACAGTAATTGATAGGACTCTTGGTACTTTCTCGGTCTTTTAGGTGCCTATTACTATATATTCTTCTTTCAGGAGTCGGTCTTGGCGCCCTTCATAATTGATCAAATCCTGTAAACTTTTATAATATCCATTGAATTTTATAAACTTCTCCGATTTTTTTTCTTCAATGGTGAAAATTCGACCCATTCGGCAAACTTATGGACCATGGAAAACTCATAGGCTAACCCGTCAAAAGCCACCGGCAGTGGACCTACTAGGTCAATACACCAAAATTGGTTCCATACAGTCGCATTGAAAGCAATCGGAGTTACGTTTTTTCTTTTTTTGTGTTTTATAATGCTGACATGTATTGTACTGTTGACAATAGCTACAATTTTTTGAACATGCCAGGCCAATACAATCGCAATATTAATGTCTCGGACAGGCGCCCGGCGCAGGAATAACAAAACTCACAAAACGAAAATTCTAGTGAGTTTGTTGGCTGCCGCATTCTTGACACCGGCTCTATGATTAATTGTTACATCACATTCTTCGAGTTCTTCAATGGCTCTCTGTACCCGTTTCTTCTTAATACCCTAGTGATCGCCAATGCACTGCTGCTTTATGATCGGTAATGATGTCTTTATGTCCACTAATGCCAAAGTTCTTCGACTATCACTCTGCATATTGTACCACTAGTAATTCCTTTTCCGTGAAGGTATTATATTGCTCCGCGTTAGTGTGTGAGCGACTTATATATTGCGCCGGACGTCCTTTTCCAATATCTAAACCGTCTGGAATAATTGACTTACTACCTACCGGTAAGGTCAAAATAGTTGCGTCTATTACTTTTTTGAATCTCTTCCATCCAAAGAACCGGCATCTCTTTTGCAAGTTACCTTGTACAAGGGTTGTTGCGAAGCCGCCATACCTGTCTTTAAAAATTCAACATACCAATAAACTGGCGCAATTATTTTCTAGTACTGGGCACCGGATAGATCTTGATAGGCTGTACATTCGAATCTTATGGCATAAATCCCTCCGCTGAGACTGAGTGACCCAGGAACCGCACTTACAGAACTATCAGAACTATTTCTGGATTAACAATTAAGCGCTATTCTGGGGCAGTGGGCATTTACTGCAGACGAAAACGTAATTTGTATTCAATAGTAGCCTATATTATAACATCGTCAACGTAAGCTGTTGTACAGGGTACGTCAGACACGAAAGAGACCATCATTATTTGGAATAATTTCAGTATATTTTCAGACCAAATTGTACCTGAGTGAATTGTCAATTACCTTGTGGTGCCTGCACCGCTAACATCCAACGGTCTTCCGGTCGAACGTCAAGAATTCCTGTTTAAGTTAAACCATTTACCTGTTACTAGCAGTAGAATCAAAAAAGACGAAGGCGTCATGCGATAGGGATCAGGTTTAGTGACCGAATTTAATAGGGGAAATCAGCTGCCGATCGGAGCGAGACATTTATTTTTCGTAAAATGAACCATTAGGACTAAAAAGAAAGATGAGGATGGTATTAGAAACACGACCATTGTGCTCTCTTGGGATGCCGGTTTTGCTGCTGCAACTGAATCTAGAGGAGCACCAAATAATTTTTGTGGTACAAACCTTCATTTAATTCTAGTCATAGTTTAAATATATCGACCGCTGGCCCTGGAATTTTGCAGCAAACAGGGAGTTGGAATATAGTGTTGTATTGGATTTGAAACTCTTTCCACCACCTAGGCAGACAACTGGTCGCCTGCTGAAGCTAATGGATGCATATATACCTTATGACATTTGTGTTTATTTTGAAAACCGATCGTTTTAACCAAATTTCTATTGAAATTATTTCTTGCTACAACAAAAGCATTTAGTAGATATCTACCGTTACTTATACTTTTGTATCCCATTCGCCCGCAGCCACCATCGACACGCCCGATGTCAGAAAAAATTTCTTAATTAGGTTTAACGTTGTTTAATGGCCAATTATTTGTTAATACCGACACATTAGCTCCCGTATCCAATTGCATTATTGTTGTCTGTCCGTTGAAGAGTTCTAAAAATTAATTTTAATAAAACTCTTTACGTATGACAACGTTTCCCATACGACATATTCTTCGAAAGCCATATGATACTGAACACTATTTAGGGTGCTCTTCTGATCTTCTTCTCTCAATCTACAAATTTGAGCCTCCAAATGATTTATATTTTGGGCATGACCTCGAATATAAATATTGGTGCGATGGTGGCCTCTATTTTACAGTCCACATATAACCATGAACGACTTATAGATATATGGCCGTGAAACATTAATTACTTTTGGCTTTTTTGTGGCTCTGCATGATTTCTCTATTGAACTGACCATTCTCTAGGAGAACTATATTGGTTATGCTGCCACTTGGGCGATGTATTCTTTGCACTTTGTGTCTTTATATATTGGCTTTGCTTCTAAGCCACTGGCTGATTATGACATTAAGAATTCCATTCAGTTTTCTCGTATAAAGCTCGTTCATGTATTAAAACAAAATACAAATCTTTATTATTATATATCCACTTTTGCGGCTTGAAGACTGCTTCCGTCATTGTGCTGAATGCTTCATCTAAATTTTCTCACTTCTGCGAGGATTTTCTTTTCTATTTACATCAGCTCTAGATAGAACAATTACAGCGTTCTCTATCTCAAAGTTGGCTATTGCTAAACAATGCATGGTTCTAACTAATAGCGTAGAAGGAGCATAACATTAGGGCACATATGGCGATAATTATCTATATAAAGTTTATTTTGCGAACGTACTCTATCTATTGAGAACTATTGTCATCAAAGTTTATATAAACGGACGATTTCTTATTTTATGCAATGAAGTCTCATGTGTTTGTATTATACGGAGTGCTGAGGTCTTAATTAAGGAATTCATAGAAGACTCCGGCAAAAGTTCGCATTACTGTGTAAAATGTAAATAGAAGTTTCACCATTGATGAGAATTTTAGAATCAACTTCTCTTTGATGACCAACGAGATAGAAGCTCAATCCATTTTCATCACACCTGAACACACTATGTTCTTGTCTGCGCCTTTGTCAATTAAAACAAATCAATTTTGCTAATGCTTCCTGAATGACAAATTGGTCGAAGTTTAAACCGTCAACATTATTAAGGCATTCTATTTAGCATAATCTCACAACTTTGCCGGTGAATTATATGCTTGCACGCATATTTGAACTGTTTGTATGAGAATTCCAGTATGCCGTTATATGAAACACCAAGAAGCTTAAATAACGCTACTTGTGTTTCGGCTTTCAAATGCAATGGTTTTCTTGCGTTTCCCAGAGAGAAATTTCTCTCTGTTGCTATTCTGCTATCTTGACATTCATGAGAATAAAACACTCACAATGGTACTCCGATACTAATAATATTTTCAGTAATAAAATTCCCTCGTGCCACTCAAGCACTCATAAGACTGTCCATTTCATTTATTTATATCCATATTCGGACGCTGATTTAGTGATCTGCACTTTTCGAAACCATCTGTCTCTCGCTTTCAGCTAACACTCTTTATGCGTGGCCTGTAGTATTCTGATTTTTTTAACTCAATTTGTTACTCTAGCTCGTAGGGTTCCTTATTGACGCATGTTCAACTGAACCTAAAAAAGACGTGGTCGTTAAAATTAGTAAACATTCCTTTTAACAGATCACTGGCGCAGTCAACCAAGGTTGGAGAGGCTCATTTGCTGTTAACGAATGATCATTTCTCGATAGCAAGATCAGGTTCCGAGTATAAGGACACTCTCCAAGCCCGACAACTTTGGAAAGCTCTATATCAAATTCATCTGTCGAACGTATTAGACTAACTAATTTCCAATTCGACGTCACAGAGACCGACATTCGTGCTAATATAACATTTAATACTTTTCTATATGTTATAACTTGATAATCAATTGAATAGTCTGTTAATCAAAACGCGGTGAAAATTAATAAAACAAGAGTCATGCTTGTCCTTTACATCAAACAATGCTCAACAGAAAACAATTTTAAAAAAATAAACAGCATAACAACTTAGAAATATTTCTAAATATAATTTAGAAAAAGAACGTATCAAAAATTTAGTCAGATAGTTTTAAACATATAATATATGTTCGAGAAAGCGGAGGTTAACAAAATATCAAAATATATAAGTTAACAAAATTTTGTCGGAGGATTTCCGAAGTCCAACAAAAGATAAAAAGATTATGGGTGTGGTTGTCGATAACTCACAATATTAAAATATATGAATGTTTATTTTTGGACATTTAAGGTTACTGTTTGTTTCTTAAACAGAAATATATTTTTTAAATATTGTAGTGTTTTTTTTAAATTTTCGAAGTTCATGTTTTGCCATTGTTGACTTTAACAAGCATTCCTTTTGACATTTTAGCATAATGGAGTTCTGTGGAGGTCAATTAAAATGTTGCAGATTAATTAACTCCTCATATAAATATATATGTCAATTTTTATTTTTGGACAATTGATATTACCGCTGGATTCATTAAAAAAAAATTTTTTTTTGATATTTTATTTTTTAAATAATTTTTCTTTGTGCACATTGTCAAAGATTTTGGCTTGTCATTAGTGACTTTATTATTCAGTCGTCTTGAGATTATGAGTTACGTGGTATGCATACTGCCTGTTACTGGCTTAACCTAGTTTATTTATTGTAAGACATTTAGCAAAACAACATGTTGACATCAAATTATTGAAGTTGACTAAAAATTATTATTTTTATCTGTATTACGGGATGGTGATCTCAAAGTAGCTACATGTAATGATCTTGGATATTCTGTTTTCAATTTCTTCACATCCGGAAAGATACGTTGGGACAATCAGAGAGACGTTGAGCATAACCATTTTGTTATAATAAATATATTGTAATAAATCGTATTTTAATATAATATAATATAATATAAACAGCAATGAATGAAATGATACAGAGCAATTAAACGAAGAACTTTAAAAAATTAGTTTAAGAGAAAGTGCTGAGGAATTTAGTTGTTCTAAATTTGATGATCATTCTGCATATAAGGATTCTCCGATCCTGGCGTCTCAGGGGGGCTCCTATGGTATTAACCATAGGGCTTCTACAAAAGATGTACACCCCATGTTTAAGATGTTTTCTTATAAATCGCAAAGTCATCATTCTTCGGTTTATTTACGACTGATCCAGAACGAGTTTGAACATGTCGTGCTGTTACATCACTTGGTTTCACTTTCATATTGTGTTAATCTCTTTCCTCGGTTCTCTTGGTTTTTATCTTTAACTATTATTCACATTTATCTGACTATTCTACTTTTTTACACATCTTTGAGTCAGATCTTTCCTCAGGTTCTTCATACTTTAATGTACTTTGTTCCTCGGTCTTATCATCCGTTCGGTAAACTGTTGAATGCTACAATCCAGTGCTACACACTCTACTGCGCCATTTACTTATATAAATGCATTTTTATCAATCATACAATTGACGTTGAACAGAGTCAGATAATTTAGTCTATTATCGTTAGTTATGTATACATGTGAAGCCAGCTGTCAATCTATCTGCGTTTCAACAAACCAATCTACTGAACTAAAGTCTTAATCGGGAAAACTAGGGGCGTCTATTAGAAGATCGCTAGGTAATCTCAAAGGCTCTCATTAAACAAGTAATACTATGGATGTTAATAACTATGTTCTGCATATACTTTGCACTGCAAGCAATACTATTGTAAAATCATGTACCCAATTGGATCCTCCAGTGCTAAGTTATGCAGAATTCAGTTGTCTGTCCAGCCTGTCAACCATCCCATTAGCTATGGGATTACATGCACATTTTTGTCTTACTTTTATCTGCATAATATTCAATAAACTGATAAATAGCTCTGACATAAACTCAACAGTACAGCATATCATGACTCCGAATTATGCAGGAATATAAGTAAGACATCTTGAGCTATCATACCTTCACGATTGCTATTTCAAGCTGACGACTAGAACGATCAACCATCGTAAGTAAATATCTCTGGCCAGAAATTTCTGACATTTCTATTATAGCGATATGTACATGCATGAAACGACACACTGATTTACAAATTGTTTTAACTTCGGTTTTATTGTGACGCCAAACGTTACAAGTTTAACACCAAGCACATTTCCTTACCCAAGCCCTTGTGTAGTTTGACATCTTTGGCCATACATATCTTTCATTGAACATACTGAAAGTTGCCTTAATGGAAGGATGATCAAATTTATCTATCTGTATAATTACATTATATCTTAATTCTAATGGTTCATAGGTTCTAGGTTGGATTCTGGATATTTTACATAGCAACCGCGTACTTCCAAACTACTTTTGTGTAAACGGTTCTTAGCTAACACATCTACTAAAGGATCAATGACCTGCGCTTCAATCTATTGCTGGGCAAAACATTTACAACCAGACCATATCTACTTCTGATACGTTTGGTCATTGACAGTATCTGCCACCACATTATCTCTTACTGAAATGCAAGAAATAATAAAATCAAACCCTACCAATCGGGTTATTTGTGAATTTTCACGCCGAGAATAATTAAGCCTGTTGGTCTTAGGAAGAATACTTATCAACGGCTTATGATCAGTCAATACAATGAATTGATGTCCATCCAGGTAGTGTTCAAAATATAACACTGCAGCAAAAACCGCAAGTAAAACCTGCCCAAGTGTATCATATCGCTCTTCAGGACCTTGGAGCTTCCTACAGTAGAATACTATCGGCTTAATTATACTATTATCTCTCTGATGTAGCACTGTCCTTATGGCTACATGAAACGCATTTGTCCACAGATGCTAATGTGTTGATTTGGCCTAGCAGGTCGTTAGCCATCTGGAATTTCTCCTTGTTGTCCTAGATATTATTAATAGGTCAGGGCTTCCTTTTTGGACTCTGCTCACAAGCTAAATATCGAGTTAGCGACTATAAAATTCAAGCTTAAACGGATATAAAACGAAGGTAGTAACTAATCATACCAAAAAATCTACGCAGTTGGCGTACAGTACCGGATTTTGGCACTAATTTGATTGCTTGGAACTTATCTTCCAAGGGTCTAAATCCCTTATTAGAAACAGAGTGTCCAAGAAGTTTAACTATTGAGCAACATGTCTTGCTCTTCTCTTGCTTAACTACTAGTCGACAATGTTCCAACTTTGGCAAAACAGCGTCCAAGTAACTCCAGTTTTCCTCCATAGATTGACTACATATGATGATGTCATTTATATGAACCTTAGCAAGTAGACGGGCTTGAAGAATCTCCTGAGTGAGACGCTGGAATATCTGACTTGCATTCTTCAACCAAAATGGTATACATAACAATCCATACAATCCTCTCCCAGGAAATCACACTGCAATGAGCGGTGTAGATTCTGCCTCTAGAAGTACTTGATAGTACGATTTCTGCAGATCTAAAGTAATGTTAAAATCATATCCCAATATCCCTGAGCAAAGAACTCTGGTTCTATAAATAATATAAATCACCTTTTTACAGGATTCTAAAGACGATAATTACCACATATCCTCCATTATTACCGTTCAGGGTTTTAACTACCATTATTGAATATGCAATGTCAGAATTTGAACGCTTACAATTTCCCTAGTTCCTTTAATCCCTTAAATTCTTTAATAGCAATCTGTTTTTATGCTCTGCCAACGAATGAGCCTTTGGCGAACAGGGTAATTGTACCACAAAATCGGTTTTGTCTTCTATGCTTGTATTCTGCTTATTCCTTTAAGCATTGTAAGGTATTTCTTAATGACTTTCGCCAAGTCATCCGCGATGACGGGCCTGGGTAGTGTCACTGACCTAATTATGGAGGTCTCAGTCTCTGTAAAAACCACTATCGCCGTGACTTGTCCAAGAGTCCTGGTCTTAAGATCTAAAGGGAGGTTCAAATGGATTACAAAATCCATTCAAATGTTGTTGTCTTTTATGTCAGCGACCAGAAAATTACACTTAAATGACGATTTCTACCCCAATGCCACTGACAATTCTCTAACGCGCTTAAAAGCAAATGGAAGTCCATTGTCAGCCAGTAGGTGATAATTGAATGTGGGACTATCAATTTTAACCAGATCGGATCGAAATATGCTCACTTTGGCACCTGTGTCTATCAAGAATTTCAAACAACTATGTTCAACCGCAATGACGAACTTATTATTGTTATAACCAGCAACATCGTCAAGATTTCATTCTAACCGAATTCTAACAGATTTACCGCCTATATAATGTTTTTTTCTTCCATCAAAGTTCTCCATCGTAATTTCGATGATTTTAAGATGCTTGGATTAGGCAATCCTGGGAGCCTGGCTTGCACACCATCCTCCTCACGGTTACTATTAGTGGGAATTCGTCTAGATTTTCGGATAATTACATCTGGACACAGGATGAGTACTACCTTTCCATCGGGGACCACCCAACTGCGGAATATTTCATCATTTGCCCTGGCACTTTCCAAGCTTTGGATAATTACGGTGCAAAATTTACTACTCGTGTAATCATTGAACACCCTCTAGCGATTGGCCTCTACGGTACTTAAAAGATGGCCTTCAAGTCTGTGAATGTGCCCTACCTCTGGCTAAATTTTCTATTATCTGTATCATCAAACATATATCCCGCCGAAAGGATATAAAATTCATTCTCTTATGTCAAGAGTCTATTTGATATTGGTCTAAGTTGCTGCTTAAGGCAGGAGACTGCTGTTACTGCATTCACCTTACATTCCTGCTGGCGAAAAAATTTATCCAAACATCTGGGCTTCTTTGAAGACCCTAGTTCCAATGTATCATAGACATCTAGAGTGGCTCTTGGTATCGCAGGTAATTCTGCAATGAATATGCTGTTCACAACTTTCAAAAAAATTTCAACCCGATGGATTTAAAACTAATATGTTGTAGAATTCAGATGGAAGTTGATATCTAACCTTTACCTGACGTATTATTTCAATCAAATGTTCTAACCTCTCGTGTTGATATCTTCTTTGAAGTGCTTCCACAAAAAGCTTAAATGAATTAATTGATACATTGTCTATGATATATTTCCCGAATCTAGATAAGTTTAGCATCACTTTCTCTGGCAATGAGCATCAGGCGGAGACAAACAGTTATATTGGTGCGTTCGGCATCTTTTGTAAAGGTCATTTATTCATTACAATAGGAGAGCTCTTGACACGCCAGGTTCGCATAATCCAAATATGTGGAATGATCATCAAAGATAGAGCAACTAAATTCCACAGCACATTCTCTTAAACTAAAGTTATTAAACCCTTCGGTTAATTGCCATTTATCCTCGCCCTTAACGCTGTTATCCATAATGTTAATATAAGATTTAATACAATACATTTATTACAGCAAAATGCGCAAGCTCACAGTTTTAGGGATTTTTACAAAGTAAATTTCCGGAATTAAAAAACTTGAAAACAAAATATCCACAATTATGACATCCTTTTTATTATTTAAAAAATATAATAATTTGTAGTCAACTTCCATAATTTATTGTCAAAATATCGCATCGCTAAATGTCTTACAGAAAATAAAAAGGTAGAGCCAGGAACATGCTGTATTCGTACCACGCAACTAAAAATCGCTAGAAGTCTGAATAACAAAGTAACCTAAGACAAGTCATAATCGTCGACAATATTCCCAAAGAAAAATTCCCAAAATATAACAATATTTTTTAAAAACAAAACATTGTTTTATGAAACCAGCTGTAATATCTATTGTCCAAAAATGAAAATTGATTCATTATTGTAACGACACAAATTAATGGCCGACATATTGCGTAAATTAAATTCAATTTTATTTACGTTGCACCAATGAGAAAAAAGCGAAACTTGCTGTTTAACCAATAGTGTGCAAGTAGACATATATTACTAGGGCATGCTATTTAAGCACGGTAATTTACCATGCAAGTCAAATGTTGCATTTGCATTCTGCTTTGCGTTACGCGTGTGCGTTCTGTCGGCTGTCAATACCTACGCTGGTGATTTTGATTTGCTTCACCAACAATTGGTTACATCCGTGACTCATCTTGTTGCGGTACAACCAGCGAGACGAGCCAATTAGTTGCAGAACCTGAACGACGTTATCCACATCGTGATTACAACTCGACCACGGGAGCAACAACAACCAGAGTCCACCCAAGGCTCTAGGGCATCTTCACACTCTGAATAATTCAGGAGAACGCAGGACCAGGCCCTCATTAGGGCCCCCTATCAGTAACAAATCTCTATTCAGAGCACCTTAACCGAGTTTGTAACGTCGTACGGCATTTAGTTGAAGCCGGGGCGTTTACATAATTGGCGACCGCGCTAGGATATTGATTATTGTTCTGATTTTTTTGGTATAAATAAAATTGACTTCCTTTTTCCTTTATTTGGGATAAAAATAGATTAACATTTGAGTTTTCTTTACCCTTATCGTGGTCTTCTGGGAATTTTGTTGGGTATATATTCGTGGATTTGTGTTGAATTTTTTTTGGGGGGATATAATACATTGGAACTCAGTTCATCTTTTCTACGTACAAAACGGTACCGTACGTACTCGACAGGCTCAATTGCGGATAATTTCAATTTTTGGAAGCAGATACTGTGACGTGCTTTTGTTCTGCACTCATTCAGTTCTAGAAGGATTGGCCATTACCAAATCGGAGATAAATCATGTGAATGCTCGACCAAAATTCGTTTCCAAGTCAAATTATAATGGTAAGCGGCGATCGAGATCTCCGCAATCATTTAATAAATATGCTCCAAAGAACTGGTGTTATAACCACCAGAAGTTTTTTATGCTTGCCAAGTTTGTCTTTGTCGTTCCGGAGAATTTCCGAATGAGTGTCAATTTTCACAGCTGACGGAGAGGACAACAGACCGCAGGCACAAGGGTGCATCAGTATCGGGAAACGTCTGGCGCAGGAAGTAGAAGACCGTACTTTCTGCACATCAACGGCATCAACGGCGCTACAGGGAAGAAGCCAATTACAATCCGACATCTCTGTCGACTCCTTTCGTCCACGCCGAATTTTCACATAGAGAACCAAACAGACAATGCCGGTCGCAATCACCAGCCTACTTGTTTGCATGACCCGGCCAAACAGCCAAACGAACTTCTGCACCTTCTTGATTTCAAAACTGGCGAAGAGTACATCGTAGACACAGGTGCGGCAGTCTCAGTTCTCAAAGGTGATTCAATGGCCGAGATGTCGCTAGGCGTTCTTCGCGCAACAGCTACAGGCGAGCCCATACCAACTTATGGCTGCCAATACCGCACACTCAACATAGGCCTACGACATGAATTTTCCCACAACTTCATCATTGCCAAGGTCTCACATAATATAATAGGCCTTGATTTCTTTCTAAAATTTTGGCTCATTGTTGATCTTGCCAATCAAAAGATGATCGACCCCTCCACCGGACTTGAACAAAGCTTTTGGACACTTGCCTCCGAGCGTTTGGAGTTACAGGTCATTCAGCAGAGATATCAGCAGCTCTTCGAAAATACAAATCGCTTTTCGATCTTAAAAAATCCGATCTACGAGTCTCCAACACGATGCATCATATCGTCACAGAAGGACAACCTATTGCACTCAAGAAGCTACCACTGGCTCCTGCTAAGCTGAAAGCTGCCCAAGAAGAATTCTCAAGGCTTTTGGAAGAGGGAATCATCAGACCATCGAAAAGTTCATGGGCGTCACCACTGCACTTAGTCTCAAAATCAAACGGATCGTACAGAGCCTGTGGAGACTACCGTAAGCTAAATTCAGTGACAAAATCTGATGCATATCCTATTCCAAATATCAACACATTACTTGAAAAACTCAACGGCAGCAATTTCTTCTCAGTGATTGACCTCAGACAAGCTTATCATCACATCCCGGTAGCACCAGAGGATATCGAGAAAACTGCAGTCATCACTCCATTTGGCCTTTTTGAATATCATTACATGTCTTTTGGACTTAAGTGTGCTACTCAGACATTTCAAAGATTCATGGACAACATACTTTGCGACGACTCTGCTTATTGTATGTCATATGTCGATGACATTATGATATTCAGTCCAGATCTAGAATCTCATGCGAAACATCTACGAAATGTCCTATCACGCTTATCCAACCACGGACTCAAGATCAACTGTGACAAGACGCAGATTGCAACTTCATCCGTCGACTTCTTAGGGCATCGTATCACGGCCCAAGGTATTCAACCGTTGCCGTCAAAGACGAATTCAATCAAGAATATCAAGTCACCAAGGACTGTCAGCGAGTTGCAGAAAATCCTGGGATTACTAAACTATTATCGCAAGTTCCTTCGGGGCCTTTCAAAACAACTTTATCAATTGTGCAGGCACCTGCGGAAACGAAAAGGACTTAGCAAGAATTCCATCATTGCTTGGTCATCCGAAGACGAGGAATTACTTCGACTTGCCATCAACTCGTTAGCAAATGCCACAATGCTAACACATCCAGATTTTGAAAAGCCATTTCTACTCACGACAGATGCTTCTGAATTCGCTATTGGAGCCACGTTGGAACAAGAGATCGACGGAGTTCGGAAGCCTATCAGTTTCTACTCGCGTACTCTCCAACCAGTAGAAACGAGGTACGACACTTTCGGCCGAGAACTTCTCGCCATCCACGACGCAGTGCGCCATTTTATCAGCATCATTGGCAGTAGCAGAATTGTTGTTTTCACAGATCATGCACCACTAGTTAGCGCACTTCGAAACGCAACTTCATCTATCGCCAAGTACCCTGCCAGAGTGGAAAGACAGCTTTCTCGTCTAAGCGAATGGCAATTTGACGTCTTTCACGTCAAGGGCAAACAGAACTTCATTGCAGATGCCCTGTCCAGGCCAGACGTCTCTCTACAACCACCTTCGCCGTCACCATTCACTGTCAACTCCGTGGCACTCAGTGAACCTGCACTAACGCCAACTCTCCTGCGAACTGAACAACGCGGTGACATTCACATTCAAAGATCAATAGCCCGTCACCCAACCAAGTTCATATGCCGTCTGTGGGAAGGCTTACCAATTGTTTACTTCACGGGTACGCAGCCCAACAAGCCAGTTCTGCCGACCAGCCTTCAGAGAAAGGTTTTCGATTCAATTCACTCAATTTCTCACCCAGGAAGCCAAGCGACTGTCCGACTTCTTACAGATCGTTTCTGGGGTCACAGACTTAGGCAGAATGTTAAACGATGGGTCTCAGAGTGTGCTATTTGTCAGAAAAACAAGATCACACGACACACTCGTTCTAAGTTGCAACATTTTCGGTCTACTTCTCGCCTAGCCATCGTCCACATCGACATAGTTCATCTGACAAAGGTTCAAGGTTTCAGCTACCTTCTAACTATGATCGATAGATTTACACGGTGGCCTGCGGCATTACCTCTTGGCACCATTTCTGCAGACGAAGTAACTAACGGTTTTATCTCTGCATGGATATCCAATTATGGTGTTCCCAATGAGGTCATCACGGACAGAGGCACTTGCTTCTCATCTGATCGTTTCAAAACCACCTTGCGGTACATGGGATGCATCTTACGCCAGACGACAGCCTACCATCCCCAAGCTAATGGCATGGTAGAGAGAATGCATAGGGAACTCAAAGCAGCTTTAGCATCCTCGTACATTAATGGCAACTGGGTCGATGCACTACCTTTAGTTCTGCTGGCCATGCGTTCTCGTACTCGAGAATCCATTAAAACGTCTGCGTCACAACTCTTGTATGGCATGGATCTACGCCTGCCTAGTCAGCTCCCACGTCTACTACCGGCACAAGATGACCCACAAAACGAAGCTACCCGCCTTCGACTTCATTTCGGTAACATGTCCGAACAGCAGCCGAGACACACGCCTCGTCGAGTCTTCGTTCACCCACAGCTCCACAGCTGCAAGAGAGTACTCGTTCGCAACAATAATGCTGTTGCACCACTACAACCCAAGTATCGCGGTCCTTACCCGATTTTACTAAGACAGCCAAAATACTTCATCATTATGCAAGGCGCTACACCGACATCAGTAAGCATAGACAGGTTGAAACCGTTTATCGAACCACCTGATCCTGAGAGCGTTCAACCTTCTACACACGTCTCAGGCTCCGTCTGCCCACAATCTCAACCTGCTTTGTATAACGCGTAATTAATTTTTTTTAAACATTAACATTAACTATAAAAAATTTTTAACCTTTCGTTATTTTTAGTATTTGTCTCACGTGGCATAACCAGCTGTTCTTAGCTAACAATTGTGTGTGGTATTATGCCATCTCTGAGACAATGTTCGTGTACATATTTTATGCAATTACCTTTGATTTTAATGTATATATATTTTACATTATAATGTATTTCTCACACATGACATTACACTGCCTATTTTGGTATGACTAGCTACTTAGAGCTAACGCTTTCGTGTAGCAACACTAAGTAGTGATCAGCTTCATATCATGGTACAGACCACTTTCAATGCACATCTCAACTTTATCTATTTCACAAAGACCACTCTACAAATGTCATGACCACAACGTCGAGCACTCTAGCTCCTTTGGTCGTATGCACACACATTGACAACGATCCAACCTGCTTAGGTTTTAACTTAAACCTGGCAAATTCAGAGGCGATTTACCTCGAAATCTTCACGCTGCGGCTCCCAAAACTTACACTGCTCTATTTTGCCTCACGTGGTATGACCGACCACTAGAGCTAACAATCTGTGTAGCAATTCCTAGTGGTTACCTGGCATCATATCATTGTTGAAGCAACCAACAAGCATATTTAAGCCCAGCACTTATGGTTCATCATATTTTTGCTTAACTTGGTTCGAACTCTGTCATGCATTTCTTATCTAGCCTCGCAGAGAGGAATTTTTTTTCTTTTTTTTCAGAGAGGAAAGTGTTGTAACGACACAAATCAATCGCTGACATATTGCGTAAATTAAATTCAAATTTATTTACGTTGCACCAATGAGAAAAAAGCAAATTGCCGTTTAACCACGTTTAACCACGTTTAACCAATAGTATGCAAGTACACATATTGCATGCTATTTAAGCACAGTAATTTACCATGCAAGTCAGTTGTGGCATTTGCCTTCTACCTGCTTCACGCGTGTGCGTTCTGTCTGCTGTCAATACGTGTGCGCTCTGTCGGCTGTCAATACCTACGCTGGTGATTTGATAGTTTCACCAACAACTAACTACATCCGTGACTCATCTTGTTGCGGGATACCGGAGAGACGAGCCAATTGAGTGCAGGACCTGCAGGACACCATCCACAACGCGATCACAGCTTAACCACGGGAGCGAAAACTCAACCAGAGTCCACCCAAGGCTCTAGGACATCTTCAACTCTGAAGACTTCAAGAGAACGCATTACCAGGCCCTCTTAAGGGCCCCCATATCAGTAACTAATCTCTATTCAGAGCACCTTAACCGAGTTTGTAACGTCGTACGGCATTTACTTGAAGCCGGGGCGTTTACAGAAGCATGTTGCACGACAGGGAATAGATTAATTACCATACCCATGTTGGGCTCAACAAGGTGTTTGCATCAACTGTCTTCATTTAACTCTGAATATTTCTATTTCCGGTTTCGGAATTCTTCCGTTGAAAAGGCTTTCGAAACCGGAAGTCTAAATATTTAGAATTAAATTGAATAGAGTGGATGCAAACACCTCGTTGAGCCTAACACGAATAAGTTAAATAATCCTAATAAGCATTTCTGTATGGAGATGGCTAAAATTGTTTTCATATGCGCGTTTCTCCTAAACTTTCCGATCCACGAGATGTGCGGTGACCAGTTTTGTTTTAAATGCGTGTGCATGCATACCCGGTCGCAGCCTAAATTAGTCGCGACTGTGTGTTTTGCTTGTTCTGCATTTTATTGCATGTATGTATGTGGGTGTATCGCGAAAAGGGCTTATGTGCCCATGTAATTCCCTATTGACATCACTTCTCCATTTGTCATTAGGTGTTATGAGTTTCGCCAGCACCATATTTTGTTTTTGATTTGTTTGAACACCTGACCTCGGATAAGGCTTGATTACCCGCTGAATTTAACCATATAATAAACAACACTCATAATATATTAAATCCCTTAAATCTTTCCATATCAGATGGGGTCTAAGGATTAAAATCGCAATTGTTCTACTTTAGTAGAGACATTATTATGGAACAATGCAAACAGAAGATAATCAACTATAGCCAAAATTCAAAATTTAATCTATAAATATTAATTGCCTTGTTTAGATAAAGAAACAAACCTGCTTTGTTGGAATTAGTACGTCAATCATTTGATCGATTTCCAGTCGAGCTAAAGCGTCGGCACAGTCCAAGCAGACATACAATGGTGGGGGCTTGTTTGCATGTTTGGCAGCTACGCGGGGTTCCAACGTCATCTGAAAAAGACACGTATGTATAAAAGTCCAAGTAGTAGAAGATTAAAACGTATTCACTTGATTAAAATGAATAAAATAAATGCTAATTTAAATTTAAATTTTTTTAAATTTCCGTGTTTTTGGGTGTTTTCCTGTGCGTGTGTGTAAAGGAATTGATTCGTATTAATACGGCATATACCACTCTGTGACTCGTATCATCAAAACGATAATTTTTTGTTTCTTATGTGAATAGATAATTTTCCTTGATAAAATCCATTTTTTTCCATTACTGCACTGTACGTGTTTAAACAATAGAGGCTTTAATTGATGCTTCTTTGATTATGATAGTATTAACGGTCTCAACCTGAACCTGAATAGTATTGAAATGTTAGCATTAATAAAGAGCTCCTCTAATTGGAGGAATTCAATTTAAAAAAGGTAAAAGCCCAGAAACTGATTTAAAATGGGTCCTTTTAGTGCATATGTGATTCTCTCCATTTTCTCAATTAACATTAAACGCTTTAATTTCACGTTAAAACTACTAGGAAATTTATAAAATTTGAGTTCTTTTATGACAAATCTGAATACGTGATTCATTAAGTAGATAATCAAATGAATATTAATTATCCACGTTTTTGTTTCTCCAACGAGTGGTGTTTCAGTTTTGCTCTAAATTCTTAAATATATTAAGCATATGCATTAATTAAAATGTATTGCAGATAAATAATAAATATAGATATCAAGACGGATTGTTAAAAAGAGTAATGAATGATTACATTTTTTCAATGATTAACAGATACATAGAGTCATATTTAAATCAGAACACATGCAAATATTAATCATATAACTAATAAAAGTTTTTGCACGATTATGTATGTCGTATTCATGTAACGGTGCTCAAAATGACGTTAACGACTAACGATTAATGCAATAAATAAACAGATCTAAAGATATTAAAAAGATACATAGTTAAAATTAAAAAGCTTAATAAATTAAATAAATGATATTCTATGAATAGGATGGGGGCTTTCCGGAATGTTTCTCCTCGCATGGAAATGTTTACAATTAATACTAACTGGTGTTTTTTAGCACAGAGCCGCTTCAATTAGTTTTTGGACATCAAAATAGAATGATAGATTTGTTTTGCAGTAAACCGAACAAATTACATTTTATTAAATCTGTTATAGTTAAAAGCTTTACAATCTTGTAAATTTATTTTAAATAGTTGAAAATAAACTGAATGTGATCCATGACCGAAAAATCAAAATTAAGTGGTCACACGCCTATTTACAATTTTTGCAAATTCTACCAATTGTAAAAATGTTTGGTTAAAGAAAAAATTTCGAAGCCCATTTGTTCAACTTTCTTCCGGTTATTTTCTGGAAATCTGGAAAACTAAATGGATAAAATAAGCTGTCACATGCAGAAAATATAACAGAAATCTCAACTTGCTAGATTTAATAATCTAAACGTCAACCTATATAATATTTCCAGAAAATGTAATATGGAACAGATAATAGTTAGTCGCAATCCTGTGCGCGTTAAGTGAATAATACTTTCTTGTAACAAATGTTCTAAATTAGTTACTACATCACTAAACAATGCTGGTCAAAACAAATCTTCAAGTGAATGAAGGTATCTTCAAACATATAGCTTCTAAAATGTTGTTTATGACGTGCATATATTTTTTACTTACCTTCATAGCGAAAGTTCGGCCTGCTTTATTAGGACAATCAGTTCTCTCGCATGACACAGGTTTCCAGGCTAAGCATAAATATAAAAATAATACAAATCATATGTGCAAAATCTGCATAAAAACACAAATTAACTTATGTTCAGTTCATAGATGTTTTGAAAAGGTAGTTATTGGTCTCACCTTCCCAAGTGTAACAGTTTGGAGGCCGAAAACACTGGTGATACCCACTACTGGACGTAGAAGTACCAATCAATCCTAGACTGGCAGCTGATGCAGCGTTGGTCGAAGCAAATCCTACCCCCGTTCCACTGCCTACTCCACCAAGAGCGGACGAAATGTTCGCATTTGTTGTTTGATTAGTCTGCTGAAATGTCGCAGGACAAAGCTCCGGCCAGTAATGAAACAGTAAACAAGTAGCTGGTAGACGTGCCTCCGTAGGACCATATGCAATCACCATCATAAGGTCCTGATTTTAATATGTGAACGAGAATGCACAAAATTAATCTTTCTTTTTCATAAAATAGTAGCATAAACAAATTAGTAGCATACATTTTATTTATTAATATACGATTTGCAAACTATGTGATTGTTTTTGACGTTTAATAAATTTGTTGAACAGTCACAGAATAGAGCTCCGATAGAAATGAAATAGAAGACAAGTGATCGATAGACGTGTCTCGATAATTAATCACCATCAGAACGTTCTGGTTAACTCGAATGTACTCGATTCAACTTGGATATTTGAGCTACCATTAGATTTTTAGACAAATATTGTATGTAAAAAATTATTTAACAATTTCTGGATCACTCTTTGTTTAAATTCTTGTTATCCCTTTCTTTGGCTGCCCGTGTCCCATTTTAGTTTGTGTATATTTGTTCTACTGAGAGGTGCATAGTGGAGACCGAGTGTTTCCTCTGATTGTACTGACATCGCTATATTTCAATTTATCATTTGACATTTGTACATTAAACTTAATCTGATTATCAATAGAAAACCTTGTTTAATTCGAAAACGTTTATAACAAGAAAAGCTTTTGAGATAAAATCAATCATACGCTTGCAGTATGTAGTAAAATAAGATTCATGAGCATGTTTATCTAAAGGACATATTACATCCTAATTTATTGTCTTTAACTTTGTGTTATTCTGGATACCGGTCTTATAAAGGAGGAATTTGTGGGCGTGATTCAACTAATCAGTTTTGGAGGACAACCTTTATGGAGTATTTTAAATACACTAGTCCCGGAGAGTAAGCTCACACGGAAACTAAGTTGGTGATGAAGAGGCGCCATTTTGAAATCAGAAATATAATCTCTAAAATTTTCAAACAGGTTAGGTGATTTTTACTGTTGTTTATTGACTACCATATGTGAACTTGAACGATGTTTAGTATTCTAATCGAACGCAAAAAAACTTTTATTGTCATGAATATAATGTTGTCACAGATATAAGCAAATTTCATAAAAGTAAACTAAACATTTCATCCACCAATCTTTGTCCTGTACAAGTTAATAACAATCCAACTGTAGATCACGTATACTTAGTGACTAAAATTGTTGATTGGTATCTTTAAAAAATAGTTAATTATTTCCGTGAAATTTTTCAAAAGTAAATTGGATAGACAATAAGTAGAAAATCAAGCAGTCACGGAATCTCACGTTCGTATCGAATCTGTCAGAATTACCTGGAATCTATTCTATACGCTCAGTAGGATGTTTCATTATGAATATTTTTTATATTTGAACAGAAATGATTATATAGACTCTGTGTTTAATCTTCTGAATATTTTTTCCAAATTTTTAGAGTATACTGGCATTGTCCCTAGACAAATTGACTGACGACAATGCAAATAAATAGTTAAAAGGGATAATATTGTCAAGTTTAATATGATAGTAAGCATCTACAAGTTTATATTAAAATGATAGATAAGGAAATAACCTAATTATTGATGTTTCTGACCGATAGTCAGTTTTCCGTCGTATTCTGATGATGATCATAGAAGATCGAAACGCGTTAGTGCGTTGTGGCTGGCGATAGTTTTGTTATGTTTTTCGAAGACTGGTTAAATACAATAGGATTGGTGCTTACTTGAAAATCGCAAACTTGATTTAAAGAATTGTTACCACCACCCGCGCAATCAATTATTGTTAAATTGTGAAGCAAGCTTCATTGCCAAAAAATTACCACGCAGAATCGCAAGACTCAAGAAATAAAAGGATCAAGATAATACTGGGAGTGGCAGCTGAGCCTCGTATATTAAAGATAAATAATGCATTATTATTGAAATTCTGTTACTAACGAGTCACGCTTTTAAAGTTTACTCCAGTATATAATTATCCTTATTAAAGAGAGGTCGTCATGTTAAAATACAGCTTATACAACTTTCTTACCGGAGCGGAGTTCAATGTTAGCGGGACATAAGACTAACTTAACCAAAGAGTTTGGAAATATTAAGTCTCGTATTGATAAAAAAAATATTGTAGAGGAGGGAATCCGCATACAGAACTCTACTCACTTTAGCAAATGCAATCACAGAAACCGAGCTAAGGTGACTGCACACGAAAATCAGCCACTGTTTGCATCAAAATCGATCAGTTATTGCTGGCTATGTCAGAATTTAACCTATTCTTGCATCATAGTATGCTGAAAAATCATAGTCACGGTCCGAAAAATTTGAAGCCAATGTTCTAGCGTAATATTTGTTATTAGAAGAACCAAATTTACACGCTGCCATACAATAATTGGTGGACTGTTCGTTAGCAGCCAAATTAGAATTTCTACCAGAGTTTCCGTATACGAAATTTAAATGTCGAGTATTGGGTGGCTTATGGGCCAGATTTCACGGAGTTCAATAAATTATACAAAGTCTCTTAGATACAACGGCACAAATTAAGCTGAGGTTTTCGCAGATTAAGGATCCTTTACCAGATTTGCAATCATATGAAGTTACCATGCTTATGCTGCCTGTATATACCGAATATGACGAACTGCTAGTCCAAGCACTAAAATTAAGCAATTATTGCTATTACAAAGGAGTTGACGAGATCACGATTAAACCAAATTTCACCAGACTGCTGATGTGACATTCCATCCGTTAACCATTTGTGTTATAGACAAAGAATCCCCGAGGAGCAGCAGCAGCCAGGGGCTTTGTAATATAAATACTTTAACGCATCAGCATTGATGGAAGCAGCTTTGGCAAATAAATCGCTTTTTATGCAGCAAATACAGTATAGTTCTCAGGAGAATGGATATTATTGAGATAGAAACAGGGTCCACCACCTCAAAAAATTGATAGACAATTTGTTGTCTATAATTAACGACTTGCTGCAGATCAGAATTCGCATCTTGATATAAACACTAAACTTCCTTAAAATATAACACATACACACATATGTGTATATATATATATATATATATATATATATATATATATATATATATATATATATACCATTTATCAACGCTACGTTGAGGATCCTTTCATGGTCGATGAAGAGAACGAAGACACAAACAACGTAGATCAAGCAATAAAGTTTACACTAAAATAAGAAAAAGGCAGATTTCTATCTTTTCTAGATGTAGGCATAACGAGAAATGAAGAAGGTACCATCTCAAGATCTGTTCAAAATAAATCAAGCTGGACTGGGCAGTATATCCATTATTCTATTAGTGTACCAAAGGCATACAAAAGAAACCTCATAATAAATTTTGGCACACGAATACGCAGGATTTGTTCACCGAAGAACATTGAATTAGAGCTAAACCTTCTTCGCGAAACGTTGAGAAATAATGGCTATCCCGACTGGTTTATCGAATATAATTTGAGGCAACGGAACAAAATGGAGACCAATTTAGAGGATAACAAAATTCCTCAGAGATTAACGCCAAGTAATTCCTATGGTGGTGATCTTCCAGCCGAGATCTGCAAAATAAAAGTAATTCTAGAGATTTAATTTCAGTATTCGTCAATACAGGTGAGAGTTGTGTTCAACACAATAAAACTTATGCGAACTAATGAAAAATATAGCCTCTCTGTTCTGTCAATATCTTTATCTGTATACAAATTTCAATGTACCTGCAACGCGCAGTACATCGACAAATTAAAAAGAGGCTCAAAACTAGAACTTATCAGCATCTCACTCGAAAATTATGAAATAGAAATGCGGCTCTTGCACAAAATTTGTCAATATGTAAACATGTAATACTCATAGGTTATGTTGTTAGAAGTTTAAAAAAATCAGTTCTGTACAAGGCCAAATTGGATAAAATGCTTGTGGTTTTTTAAGCTATTGCAATTAATAAGCTTAAACTCTGCTTAAACGCGCAATAATTAATAAAATATATATTAAATTGGATTGAAACAAAAACAACAAACATGCCTACAGAAATAAACTATGTGCCGAAAAATACGACACCCTCATCAATTGCGGATACACAATGAAAGCGATGAAACACCAAATGACGTTACGCAAAAGAAGTAGTCTAAATTGCGCAGAAAAAAGAACGACATAGTTAAGGGCGGATGGGTTACGACAAATTTACATTTCGGATTGGATAGTCGAAAATATTAACGAATCAAGAATAACGGCTGTAGATACTGGTAGAAATAATATTTATTAATAAATGTTATACCATGGATTACCAGATCTGCGTTTTGACTAACGCAGTTGTTATTCTTCCAGTAGTTTTCCTTCTTTACCAAAATATTTCGGCTGTCTATATTGACAGCCTTCTTCAGTTGGTCCATCCGCACCAGCTTAAAAAAACAAACGAATGAAGCAAGCGTGGTATTTCCTCTGGCTATAATATTTATACTTGAGACTGATCTTTCACTAGATAGTCGCGTGTCACATGTGTGCATGTGTATTTCCGTAACCGTTTTGTTTATTTAAGTGAGACTAGAGTGGCTGAAGAAGAATTAACCGAAATATTTTGGTAAAGAAAGAAAACTACTGTAAAAAGAACAACTGCGTCAGTCAAAATGCAGATCAGGTAATTTAGATTTATCCAGTTTCGCAAATAGTTTTTTCGTTTTATACCATGGATTATGGTTCTTTTTTTACATTTTAAAAAATTGTGAAACTTGTAACGATATATATCTTTATGTATATACTTGTCAGTATAAACTAATTATTGCATTATGTAGAAAGGCAATTCATCCAGTAGATCGGTTTCACTCGTATTTGGAATTCTTCATGTACTGTCTAGAAATTTTACACGAACAGAGCGAGAAACTGAACACATCTGCTTCGGAGTTTGTGATTCTAAACACTAAGCCATCGTACTACACGCTCAAAAAAATATTAAGTTAGATAATATCGAATTCTTTTGGTTATCCTTTCTTTCAGGTGGAATATATACGCCGTATATTTAGACTTCAAATTATAACTAACCACCCATATTTTGTCATTATAAAACAAGCAACGCCCAGCCGGATCAAATGGTACTGAATTGAACATTTGTATAATTAAACAGTCATAGTTTGCATGGACAGCGTAAACTATTTAAACCAAATTTGCAATCTCGATATAAACAACAATCTCTTCTATATATATATATATATATATATATATATATATATCTCTATATATATATATATATAATTGTTAGTATAAAACTATGCTTATAATGTAAAAAGTAAATCTATCCAATAGACCAAAATCATTCTTATTGGGAACTCCTAATGTACTCTCCAGAATTTTGCCACGGCCAGGGTTAAAACCTAAAGGAAAGACTAACTAAAAAACATTGGCTAATATATAACTGAAAATAGTGGGTAGCGCGCACCTGGGTAGACTATTGGTTAGAGTTAAAGACTCCAAAGCAGACGTGCCCATGTTCGAGCTCTGTCTGCGGCAACTTATAGACAGTACTTGCAGATTTCTAAATAAAGACGAAACGAGCCTACTTAGGGAATCGCCTTTCAAAATTATATCGTGCTTAGTTTATGCTGAAAAAATGGAAATATAAATATATATATATATATGCTGAGAGAATCATTCAATCACTGGGTTGTCAAATTGCAAGACTGAACGACGGCGAATACACCGCTCTCACAAAGAAGATAGAAACACT